>CAJNIZ010046580.1:0-15966 GCA_905231905.1 Symbiodinium pilosum
ACCTTAACCCCCAAACCCAAACCCCTAAACCCTAATCGCTTAACCCTAAACCCTAATCCCTAAACCCTAATCGCTTAACCCTAAACCCTAAACCTTAACCCCCAAACCCAGACCCCTAAACCCTAATCGCTTAACCCTAAGCCCTAAACCTTAACCCCCAAACCCAAAACCCTAAACCCTAATCCCTAAACCCTGAACCCTAAACCTTAACCCCTAAACCCAAACCCCTAAACCTTAAACCCTTAACCCTTTTCTCTCATCTCGTGCGTGCAAGGTCCTCTTGGAGGGAGCGCAGTGGCAGAGCTTTGACCTGCCTCACATAGCCCAGAAATGGTACTTTCCCCAAATTAAATAGGGTTTAGGGTTTAGGGTTTAGGGAGTTTCCCCAAATTAGGGAACCCCAATATAGACCCCAATATACTATAGTCTTTATTGTTGGGACCCCCTAAATGGTACCCCTAATTTTGGGAACCCCCCCCAAATTTAGGCACCCAAACATCATCATGTTTGTGTTGGGAACTGAGCCAAATTCAGCAGCAGAGCGGTGCCAATTTCTAGGAACATGATGGCGGATGTATCCTATGATTTCTAAACCCCACTGCTACAGGCGACGCTTGGACATCCACACCACAGATATCAGCGCCAAATGCCAGGTCACTGCATCTTACCCAGAGCCCTAAACCCTAAACCCTAAAGCAGCTCGGCAGGAGCTTTCCTTCTTAAGGTGATGAGAAGCTTCTACAACCTTCACACTAAAGCCTTAAGCCCCAAACCCTAAACCCTAAACCCTAAACCCCTAAACCCTAAACCCCTAAACCCTTAACCCCTAAACCTCAAACCCTAACTTAACCCCCGAACCCTAAACCCAGGATGATCAACATAAGAGCCGCCTTGCGGAAGACTGGAAAACCCATCCCTAGAGTCAACTACTGCAACGGTTCGGGTTTAGGGTTCAGGGTTTAGGGATTTAGGGTTAAGGGTTTAGGGATTTAGGGATTTAGGGTTTAGGGTTTTAGGGTTTAGGATTTTAGGGTTTAGGGTACAGGGTCCTATCCCCCATCCCTGAACCCTGATACAATATGGTTATTTCCATGTTATTGGTCCAATTTGCTTGTCCACTCCCCTGTATACCCTATAAGCCTTAAGCCCTGTCTGGGCTGCCAGGCCTTGAACATTTAGGGTTTAAGGCTTTCAGCTAACATGCGAACACCAAGACCTATAAACCGTATGCCCAAATGCCCACCATTGTTTGGAGGTCTATTCTGGGTATCACGAACCTGGGACTATGATGTGGGCAATTATTCAGACCTCTACATTACAAACCAAAAGCCATATAAACCCTATGCACAACAAGCCTGCATCCTAAATCCCAAACCCTCATCTTTCAGAATATGTGTAACTGCAACTTCTATCTTTGTCGCCATTTCCCCTACAAGCCCTGCGTAACCTCCGTGCAATCCCTTTGTAACCCTTAATAAGAAAGTCAAGGCCAGCAGTGCTCGAGAAGGTCCCTTAGCTGGGCTGTCCGCAGCTCCACCTGCAAAGCTGCAAAGTTCTAGCACGCTGGGGTCTGTACTGAGTCCCCTATTTATGGAAACCACCATATGTTCCTGTTTATCTCTAAGCCCTGCACCCTTAAAAGGGTGCTAGGGTTTGGGCTTCAGCCCGCGCATCGCGCTGCAGGCATGATTTACCCAAAGCCATATTCTATCTACTTACGGGAGAGTATAGGATTACATAAACAGAACCCCCATGGGATTTTGAGGTTACATCTCCCAGACAAGAACGGGAGTATGAATTGGATCCAAATTATGAACCCTAAGCCCCCAAACCCGCAGGTAGTTAGGTTTGCGCTTGGGGGTGGCTATAGAGATAAAAGAGGAGCTAGAAAGGAATTGCATGGATATCCTAGTATGGGGCAGGGGGTGAAACTTGGCATTTTACGCAATATGTGTTGTTCCCCTTAGACCTATACTTTTTTCTATCACAAATAGTTCCTCCTAGCTGTACTATCGAACCTTCACAATATTCCTGAGGGGGTGGGAGGAAGGACTGGATTCATCTGCTGGAGGCTTTAAGTTGCAGCTTGGGCTTCGGGTTTAGGCCTTAGAGGTTAAGGCTTATAGGGTTTAGCAGTTAAGGGTGTAGGGGTTTAGGGCCTATGTTTCGTGCGAGGTGCCTCTGGCAGCTCAGAGCGAAGTGCTACATGGTGCAAGTACACTTGGAACGCTTGTACCTGCTCCCTCTACACCCCCAGTGTCAAGCGCAGGCGGCTGCTCTTCCAAAAGGAGCAAAGAGCCCACTCCAGCGGCCCTATCCTAAGTATGGTGCCGTCCCACAGTGGGAATGGGACCCTGGGGCTTGGGTCCTTCCCCGTCACAGTAACTGTTGCCACGTTGGGTCATCGGAGTTAAGATAACATTCTTAATACGACTCGTTTGAGGAAAGTCAGTGCGAGGGCAAAGACCGCCACCTTTGGCAGTCCCTACATTGCCCTAAACCCCAAGCCCTATTATAGTCCGGACTGTAATGCTCCCTCCAACCCCTCTGCCCCAATTGTCAACCAAGCATGTCATCAGTAGCGCGCCCTAAACTCCACGTCCTGCCCATAACCTTTACATAGTAACTACCTCAAATGCCCAACATGACAGTATGGGGTTTAGGGTTGCCTATATACCGATTATCTTGTGGTTGTGGGCCGCGATTATGGGTATTTGGGAGGTTGGTGAGCATAAGTGCTCAAGGCTGTGGGTATTCTCACATGCCTTTGTAGGTCTCCCAAATAGGCCCCCAAGTATACAACGCATGAACTGAGTACCTCAAGAGTCCTTGGAATTCAAGTACCTGATCACTGGCCCTTTTCGATACCGAGCATCTACTGTTTACCTATATCAACCCTAAGCCCTTAACCCTAACCGCGTCGCAGTGACGGCTCGAGACTTGGCGTTTCGCAGCTCCCTGATGAGCTTCTCCTTCTCAGATGTGCATGAATTTAGGGTTCAGGTTCTAGAGCTTAAAAATGGGGTACCCAGGAGATCATGGAGGTCCCCTTTAATTAACAATTGCACAAGAACAATTTTGAGAGACTGCCCTGCTGGAGCGAATCGGAGATGGTGTGCTCCCTTCTCTCCATCTCAGTCCCAGCTCACAACTAAAGATGTTCGCTGGAGCACGTCTTTCTTGGGGGACGGGAAAGTCCATACATGCGAGCCTCAAGTTAGCGACAAAACCTTGCATGTAAGGAAAGCAAAATACAGAACCAGCACCAAGTTTGAACAAGAAGAGAAACAACAATAACAGGAAATGATAGCAATACTGAGTAATAGTAAGGGAGAAAAAACAACAGCCACAGCAACAGCCAAGCAACATCAACAGCAGCGCAGCGGCAACGGCGGCGGCCGCGCGCCGTTGCAGCAGCAGCAGCAGCAGCAGCAGCAGCAGCAGCAGCAGCAGCAGCAGCAAAAACAGCACTGGCAACAGCCACCACAGCCGCCGCCACCAAGAAGAAGAGGAGAAAAGGAAACAAGAAAAACAGGAACAACAGTCACGACAATAACATGAACAATTCCATTGCTCCGGCATGTACAAGACCTTAGGACTAAACCTCGCGCAGAAACAGTCCGTGACAAGCCCTGTAACTGTAGTAAGCCTTTCTCTGTTATCAGTACACTTTAAAAGATTGTTAGAACATGGGAGCTATACCTTACCCGAAAGTTCTGGCATTTCGGGCCATCCTGTGCTGAAGCCTGAGCCTTCGAGACCGCATGCTTCTAGAACAGGGTTGCTAAGGGCCCCGGAGGATATACTGCGCCAAGCGTAGAGTTGGCGCACGAAGCGTTTCCGATAAAAGGAAATCGCAGGAAAGCTCTGCTAGTTCACGGGCTTAGGGTTCAGGGTGAAGCCGCTTTCAGGTATCTTCCTAATATTTCCCAATGCTACCTAAAATTAAGGGGTGAGCTCGTTTCAGAGCGTCATGATTTACCCAGCAACCCCCTGACTAAATTAGTATAGCACCATAATTCCCAAGGCTTAGTGTACTTGTGGTCTGAGGGACATGCAAGGGTTTTCGTGTCAACTGCAAGACTTGGAAGGTTTCCCAGGAACCCCGTGACAATGAGCGTGCCCTTCTATTCCCGATGTTCAGCTTTAGTATGGAGACCCCCAAAAAAGGACAAGCGGTACTACTGGGATACCTCGGCTTCTCATGACTCGAAGACCCCGTTCCAAGTACGCGCATAACTCTCATAACTGAAGCTTGCCTGCTCTGTATCAGAACCTAAGCATTCAGCTTCCTCAATGACAGAACCACATTTCCCTCCCTAAACCCTACTTGGAGGGTCAGGGGGCCTTAGTAAGTAGGATGGTAACCCCTATAACCCATATAATAACCCGAGCTATCCCTAGTATTAACCTACTTACTAAGTCTCCCTGACCCTAAACCCTAAACCATAAACCCTCGCTGCAGTGAGACAGCTGGCATCCCGTCCTGCAGTTGCCTGGTGCTTGCAGTGCTGGCCAGAGCCTCTCGGTTCAGGGATGAATATGTATATATTTATAATAGACACATATGTATATACGTGTATTATATATGTAATATAAGTACATACTTATAAACCTGCGCGTGCGTATATCTATATCCGTGTCTATATACACATACACATACATATACGTATACATATACGTATACATATATTTATGCGTATACTTTTGCATATACATATGCAAAACATACATGTGTACATATATATACAGATATATATATATATGAGCGACCACCGAAACTCCTTGTATAATCTGATGCCATGGATGATTTGGGGGGGTCCTATCGCTTTTGGGGGTTTTGCGTCACTTCAAATCTGAGGTATCGCTTTACAGGCTCGACCAACTGAACCTACATAAATCACCTCAAACCTTGCGCTCATGATTGGGGGGTATCGCCTTTGGGGGGTCCTATCGCTTTTGGGTGGTTTTGGCGCAATTTATGAATCCTACGGCATTCCCTTTCATGGTCCCCTATATGCGAGTATTGGGAATTGCACATATATCTGCGATGGACATACCTACATAGGGGGTATCCTGTCTAGTGTATGTAGAGACTCTAGGATTCATGGCTTGGGAGGCTTAGAAGGTTTGCAGCTTATGGCCGATCATCCCTACAAGACCTTCCGCTTCGGGGCCTACAGCATACAAATGCGCTATAGTCTAAACTCCTAGTATCCGCCTTAATATCCCCTTTAGTAGCCGGTCACCCCCCCCCCCAACTCCTAGTATCCCCCTTAATATCCCTTAGTAGTCCCCTATATGGTTTCCTACATAACCCTTCCCCCCCTAAACTCCTAGTATCCCCCCTTAATATCCCCTGTAGTGGGGGGGTGGTCTTCTCAAAGCGAGTATAGGAAACACTGAGACAACGTGAAACCTCAGTAAGCCAAAATATCCCAATATGGGTGGTTGTCAAAATTATGGTCCCTTTTTGGGTACCCTAAATATTAGGTGCCGTATTATAACAGGGACCCAAAAAAGGACCATAATTTTGACAACCACCCATATAAGCCGTGTATGATTGCTGTATAATGTTCCCCCACACGGTATTCCTAAACCCCAAACCCTTGTCGAGTCCTAAACCTTAAGCCCTAACCCTTTTTACTAAACCCTTTTCCTAAACCCTAAGCTTTAAACCCTTAACCCTCGAAAGCAATCTTATTCCAACCCCTAAACTAAGCAGGTTTTACCCCCCAACTCTCAAAACCCATCTTATCTAGGCCTCTACATTCTCCTCTAGGCCTCTATATTCTTCAGGGTTTACCAAGTTCAAATGCCTCAGCCAAAGGCTCCAGCTCCAGGTGAACTTGCTTCACCTCTAAGTTTGCCGGCTGTACAGGCTTTAGAGTTTAGGGCTGAGGGCTACGCTTTAGGGCAAGTTTTTAGCATAGGGTCTAGGACGGAGACGGGTAGGATCTTAGACGTTTTTTGCCACTTGTGGGGTGTGAGGGTTTAGGGTTTAGGGTCTGGAGTTTAGGGTTCAGAGGGTTCTGCAGGGCTTTGTAGGCTCACATAGGAGATCATAGAAGCTTTGCAGGATATAGCACGGATTGGGAAGGGTTCTATCAGGTTGGCCCCTCCAACTACACTCTATTTAGGCCAACGTACTGTTAAGGGCCATTAACCCTCTAAGGTACCCTAAACCCTGAACCCTAAACCCAACCATAAGTAAGGCGAACAGGAAAAGGTTCGGCAGTTTGCCGCAGCGACGGTTCCCGAGATGGGTGCAACTTATGGGGCGTAGGGGTGTAGGGGTTTAGGGTTGTGGGATAGATGCCTGGGGATCCCCCAAATAGAACACTCCCCCCCTGAACGGCTCCTTCAACAGGGAGGTTTATATGACTGGAATGCCTGGCCGCCTGTCCCGAAATTTAGGGTTTAGGGTCTGGGGATAGACGAAACCTTAGAATTGGCCGCAGAAGCTGCATGACATCATTGAGTGCGCGACCACTGCGCCCAGCTTTCCGATGTGCCTGATGTTGGTCAAGTTGGTCAAATGAGCTACATGCGAAAGTCCTAATAGACATCCGCCAACGCCCTGTGTCAACATATGTAATTGATATCTCCTATGCAATCCTCACTTCGGCGGTAGTTATCTAATTAAACGGTCGGTGAACAATAACCTCAAGCCTCTTGAGCCCAAGGAATGTTTCTGAAACTCAGGATTCTGTCCAGCGGCAACTTCCTCCATGGAATGTTGAGCTGGATAAGCCCAATACCTGCCAGCAACATCCACACAGGCATAGATGTTCTTAGGTCGCATTCGTAATTGTATGCATGAGTCCTGCCTGGATGCCCGTGCTACCCCTATTGCTTCTACCACTGCTTCTCCTGCATCATTGCTGCGCCACACGGGCTTCACGCATAAAACAACCTGCCTCCACTGCGAACACGGAAGCCCTCCAGTCCCAACCTTCAGACGAAGACAGCCAAGACAATGACAATCTGGGTGGCCCCTTTAAATCACGAAGGGGGCTACTGATGGATCATTTTGGGAACGGTTAAAGAAATTCCACTGAGGTTTTTACCAAACTGTGACTTCGAGAGCAGCAGTAGTTACCTTTGTCAGGATGTCCGTAGACGTCATCATGATAACGCGAGCTGCGCCTCTCTGAAGAATGCACAACTATAAAACATAGTATAGCCATCAATCTCGCTCCATAGGTTGTCGAAAGTGTGTTCCTTTTCTGGCTGTCTGGGTCCTTAGTATACCATAGCCCGTAGTACCTAAACTGCAAACCCTCAGCGGCCTGGTATTTGGGGGTATCTCAAGAAGGGGTCTCATTTCTACATCTCAAAAACAACCCCACTTGAGGGTCATCAGGAGCATGATCAAGACCTGCACCCTGTGCAGATGAGAATAGAGAGTTTAAGGGTAATATATCAGGATACATAGAGATATGTAGGGCTTGGGCGGGTTTGGGGTTTGGATCTTCAGCGGGCATTCGCTATCATGCTTCTAGACAGGAATAATGAAAAATTAAATGAAAACTGGGCTTATAGAAGACTGGGCCTATAGAGGGGCTCATACGGATTATACATGACCAACGCATATCATGCCTAATATCAGTGGGTCTTGGACGCGCACTCGCTGCACTGCTCCTCTGCAGGAATGATGGAGAATCAAATGGAAAAATGGGAATTACTTGACGTAGGGCCTAAGGAACTAGAAATTCCACTGTAGGGTCTATTTGAGGTACCCTCTACCACAATCACATGAGGAATCTGGACAGAACATTGGCAATTTCACCCTGAACCCAGCAGGAAAGAAAAGGGGCTGGGGGTACAATATGGCCCGACGAAAAATCGAGAAGGCAACTAACCCACAAAGCTGAAAGAAGTCAGATCAAACAAGTTTAGGGATAAAGTTTTGAGATGATGACAAAGATTCAGAAGGGAAGCTTATAATCCTCCTTAAGTAAATAGAATATGGCTTTGGGTATATTAAAAAAAAGATCTCCATAACCCATATTCTATCTACTTAAGGAGGGCTATAAACTATCTCGGATTCGACACTGCTGACGGGCAATCTCTGCCTCAATCCGGCCCCTTGTGCCAATGCCAACACAGGATACTGAATCTTGCGTGTCTCTTCAGGGCCCCACTGGGCTTTTTAGGGCTACCCACATCAAAACTGGACTAAATTTGATAGGGAAGTGGGGAGGTTTATGATAAAGAGACCTGGATTACGTCACTGAGGGAGAGCACTCTTTTCATAATTCCCCTACTACCCCCCGCCCCCTATGCTACTTCAGGAAGGTTCACCCTTCATTCGAGATGTTTAGAGAAAGTTAAGGCAAAAATATAGGGCGGTAGTATAGGTAGTATAGGGGGCAGTAGCCTTAAACCCTAAACCCTATACCTTCAACCCCCCCCCCCAGTACTGCCTAAACCCTATACCCTCAACCCCGGTTTGCCTTAAACCCTACATAACCTAAACCCTAAACGGCCCTAAACTCTAGACCTTAAACCTTAAACTCTAAACCTTAAACCCAAAAGAACTCTAAACTCGAAACCCCCACTCAAAACCCTGGAAACCCTGAATCCTAGCTCTAAACCCGAATTCGCTTGTGAGGCCCAGGCAAGGAGGGAGTCTCTGCCTTCACCGTGAGCCCTCGTAGCTCAAGCCGGCCGCTGAAGACCTCTAGAACTAGCTTGGTGTAGGGTCTTTAGGGTTTAGGGCTTAGGGTTTAGGGCTCAGGGTTGTCGGGAGGTATGTTATGAAACACTAGCGTTACCCCCAAGTTCCTGTGCCTGGTAAGCGGGATTAGATGAGGATGTACAGGAGGTAGGTGGCGTGTCCAAAGTAGAAGACCTCTGACACTAGGTATATGTTGAACCACTCGTGTTATCCATGAGTCTGTGTAAAAGGGTTATATGGGTGGAAGTATGTCTTTGAAAACAGCCGCATGGAAAAAGAAATGGTCTTAGGGTTGCGGGACTAGACAAGCATATTACAAAAAGACTAGTGCTATCTAGAAAAGAAATAACAGGCTATGCAAAGTTGACGGGTTTTAAGTTGCATTAAAGCGACCTAGCTTTAAGGTGTATAGGCTTTCTCGTGTAGAGTTCAGAGTGTGTCGGGTTTAGGGTTTTGGGTTTAACGTTGAACCATTGAAGCTTACAAGTGTAAAGCCTACACACTTGGTAAACTTATCCCCTAGAACCCAAACCCTTGTCAACCGTAAATCGAATTGCATGTCATCATTAGGAATGTGCTACAGAAATGCTCCAGCGCTCCGGCGTTTGGGATGGTCACACGGTTTAGGGTTTCGGGTATTAGTGCTAGGGTTAGGGTTTAGGTCTTACGGTAGGGGTTTGGGGAAGTACCGAAGTACTCACAACGAACCGGCACAAACGGCTGCAGGAACCGTGGGCCCACTATGAATATGGAAATAACTGTCAAGCCTTGAGCAAGAAAACCACGCAAGTTGGATGCGCGGACGACAAAAGCAACACTGCGATAGCCTGACAGCCTGAAATCAAGAACTTAAATACCTAGCCTAATTCTCTAAGTGGGACTTCATCAACGTCACGCCTCCCAAGCAATCACCTTAGTTTGAAGGACCCCGGAGTTAGGTACTATATGATACCCAGGTAGGCTACCGCCAGGGCCCACAAAGCATGATGCCCCACATGCTGGGGTCTCTAAGCCTAAAGCCCTAAGGTCTAAACCCTAAACCGTAATCCCGAAGCTTTAATCTCTAAGCCCTATACTGGGTTGCTGTTAAGGAACTTAAGTTAAGTTACCATAATGGGTATATATAGTAAATAATAGGGTTTCCCCAATATAGTAACTTAATTTAAGTTCCTTAGCAACCCAGTATACCCCTAAACCCTAAACCTCCAAGGCCCAGGCTCCCAAGCGCAGCTTGTCGCGCGAAATGCCATCCTGAGATGCCATCAGGGTGGTTGTCAAAATTATGGTCCCTTTTTGGGTACCCTAAATATTAGGTGTCGTATTATAATAGGGATCCAAAAAGAGACCATAATTTTGACAACCACCCATCTCAAGTTCTATGCACTCAGGGCTTCGGGCTTGAGAATTAGGATTTAGGTTTTAGGGTGTAAAGCTTAACGGTTAAGGGCTTAGGTGTCTTAAAAGGGAGGTATCTTGCGCACCCCAGAGATATATGCCTGCTTCACCCAATTGGGGTCCCTTTCTGGGGAGTCTCATGGTCAAGATTATCGTAGTTTGGGGTCAGTGTTGGGATCTCCCAGTTCATCCAAACTACACTATTATGATGTGATGTAGGGGTTGCGAATCCGGTTGCATGGCAGTCCTGTTGAAGTACTCTGTTAGTATTGTTTTGAGATGCTCCGGTGCGATGAAGCTGCAGGTCGGGTAATTGAGGGATATATATGTCGGAAATGCCCCATGGCTTAGGATTTAGGATTTGAACTCGCAACAGTGGGTTGCAGGCGGTAGATGTGGATCGATACGCAGCTCCGTATGTTCATCTGGGGAAGTGCCGATTAGACTTTAAACCCTAAAGCGTCTGACAACACCACAGGTTTCCCACATCTTCGCTGCTCTTCGGAGCACCACACATCATGGGTCTTCTATGGCCCCATTTGTACTTGGGCCCGCAGAAATTGAGCTCGCTGGCTCTTAGTAGGGACTAACGGAATGTAACCCAAACATAATCGACTCCCATATTCCCTACTAAGAACCAGCAACTAAGTAAGGCCTCATTGGGGATTGTTGGTGCCTCTTCGGGTCTCTAAAGCCGTACAGGTTTGCGGAAGTGCATCTTGCCAAACCCAGGCTTAACCCTAATAAACCCCATATAATCACTGTATGATTCCCTATCTAATCCCTATATAAATAACCCGCATGTAGTCCTATGAGCCAGGGTCTAGGGCTCAGGGTTTCGGGGAGGTAAGGGTGTAGAGAAACCGTGCTAAACCCTAAACCCTAAAACCTAAACCCTAAAACCTAAACCGTGCTGCTGGCCAAGGTGCTACGTAAGGCGCCAGAAATCGGAGGAGGAGTTTCTCCAACGCCTCCAGCTCTGCTGGTTTAGGGTTTAGGGGTTTAGGGGTTTGGGGTTTAGGGGTTTGGGGTTTAGGGTTTCGGGGTTTAGGGTTTAGGGGTTTGGGGTTTAGGGGTTTAGGGTAGTGATTGCCTAGTAATGACAGTGTTTGAATAACTGGGAGTAGAACTAATGTACCAACAGCAATAGTCTTGGTTTTGTAGTTGTACCTGTATTTCTAATAATAAGTAATTAGAACTATTGTAGTAAATGTAATAAATCACTGGTGTCTCAAAAACCGGTGCCTTCAGTGTATGTTGCAATTATTATTTTTTTGCAAGGATTGTCAAGGACCGATGTATTGGGATTATTCAAGCTACACACCCTGTAGACCCTCCCCCCTTATATTCTACTTTCCATTTCATGTTCCAATCCTTTTCCAAGTGCTTGTGGGCTTTTGGGCATGTTCAGGCTACGGCCCTAAAACCCACAGACCCCTTTTTTACACCTTATACATCCCCCTAAACTCCCCATGAATCTTACCACAGGGATCTTAAACGCCCCTTTATGTACCTCCATACAGCCCCATACAATCTCCGTAGATCTGCTTAAAGGGACCCTAACGTATACGAGAAAACCCTGCTTTCCCGGGCTGAGCTTGCTGCAGCTTCCAGCATCGCCTGCAGAAGCTTGTTGCATCTTCATCCCCTCCCCGTTATAGGGTTTAGGGTTTAGTGATTAAGGATTAGGGCTTAGGGTTTGGGTGTAGGTTTTAGAGATTAGAGTTTAAGGATAAAGGCTAAGGGCCGGGTTTAGGGTCAAACCCACCCATTCTAATGTTGCATGTTCCCTTCGGTATAGTACAGCACAATGAGACTATCTTATATTCTGAGGAGGTTCAAAACTAGGGGAGGGTTTTGATATCAAGAGAAACGTCAAAATAAGCGAATACAGGAAACTCTAAGAAAAAAGGCACCGGCTGGAGAGCTGACATAAAAACGGATGTAAGAACATATCTACACAGGGGTTCCCCCCACTTTATGATGTAAACTACTATAGAGTCTAATGTACATGTCAATAACATAACATAGCAACAGCCCTGCTTAAGAATGGCTAGGAGTAGGCGTCTACTATCTAGAGTTTAGGAGTTTGGGTTTAGGCGTCCATCACCAAAAGCTTGCCAAAGGTTACGCTTTTGGCTTTATAGTGTATTTCCAATTGGACGGATAGCCAATGCCCAAATCCGTCGGACCCCGCGACCGTCGCCCGAACTTTATCACTGGGAAGGGTTAACCCTAAACCCGAAACCTACAGGGGTGAAATTTAGGGCCCCCTAAACCCTAAAACCACCCCTAAACTCTCTAGGGTCTAGGGTTCAGGGTCTAGGGGACTTGCTCGCAACAGGGGTCCCCTTGGCTTGGTTCGCCTTTGGATCCCTTCGCAACATATTGGTATATAGTCCCCCTTAAGTAGATAGAATATTGGGTATATGGGGATCTTACTATAATATACCCAAAGCCATATTCTACCTACTCAAGGGGGACTATCTCAGGTCCTCATGAAACCAGTACGGGAACGTATTTCAATATCTCAAAGTCCAACCCAGTAGGGGGCCCCAGAACCGAGCATTACAAGAGGGTTCACGGGTTCCCTACCAAGGAGGAGGATCCCAAGTAATCAAGGACTAAAATGTCACCCTCTTTGAATAGAGCTTATAAAGAACTTAGGACGCCAAAAGAGGAAGAAGGCCTTCCGCTTGTATACCGGTTCCAGGGATCTACCAGAATGTACTTACTAGTGCTCAGGGGGAAGCGGGAGGGAAGGCGACCCCTCTACAGTAGCTACTATGAAGTTTAAGGAACTATCCCGGCCCTGCGCAATTTCAATGAATACTGCTATCGTCCTATCTATATTCCCCCCCTGGAAACGAGTAGAAATTCCTGATTGCCCTTCACACCATATCATCCCAGTTTCAATTTCATTCTCAACTTTCTTTTCCATGTGAACCTTAAAAACCCTAAACCCTAAACCCCCTAAACCCGACCTGTGGATCCAGAAGTAACCCAAGCCTCTCTGCCTCACGAAAGGATTCGGGAGCACAAGTAACCCTAAGCCCTTGACCCTTATTCAGAAATTGCATAGCATACTTGCAGGGTCAAGGGGGTTGAGTAATTTAGTAAGTAGGTTAGTGACCCCTATAAACCAATGATTAACTTATGTACTCATTAAATACTCTGACCCTCCAAGTAGCTCCCATCTTCGCGTCCACTTCCTCAAACCCCAATCCCCAAACCGGCCCAAACCTTAAAACCCAAACCCTGAACCCGAAACCCCCAATCCCTAAAACCTAAACCCCTAGACCCTAATCCCTATAAACCCCTTTATCTCTGTGCCTCAAGATTGGATGCTCCACACCTTCATTGTCCCACAGCCTGACAAGCACAATTCAGGATGACTAGGGGATCTAGGACCAAGCCCCTAAACCCTAAACCCTAAACCCACTACTACAGTATTTAGCGGTTGGGGCTTAAGGTTAGGAATCTGGGGCTTTAGGGTTTCGGGTTTGAAGTCTCGGTCTTTTTAGCCATAGAGACACTGGGGATATGTAGGATTATCTACGGGAGCACCAACTGATGGCAATTCTGGGAAGGAATCCTGCCCGCAGTAGAATTAAAATGGAATGCCTCTCCTTTTTTGAGCTATAGTCTAAACTCCTAGTATCCCCCTCAATGACCCCTACAGTAGTCCCCTTTTCAATGCCCTCTTTAACCCTTTCGAAGGAGTTTAGACTATAGCTCACATATTTGAGTCGAATCCATGGTGCAAAACTTACCAGATCTGCTTGGAGCCTAAACCCTGAGCGCCTAAACCCCTTGGCCTAAAACCCAAAATACCTGAACCCTAAACCTGGAACCCTAAACCCCGAACCCTAAATCCTAAATCCTGAACTCTAAGCCCCCTAAACCCTAGACCCTGAACCCTGAACCCTAAGTCTTAAGCTCTGTAGCGGGCGCATGTACTCGGAAACCTAACGTCTCGTCGGGTGTCTGGGGTCTTGAGGTCATCCCCCGACCTGCTCCAACTGGCGCTGGAGATCTCCTACCTTAGTTGGTTTAGGATTTAGGGATTTAGGGGCCTACTACAGGGGCCGAAATAATTACCAATATCATCTTGAGGTCCATTTGAGGTACCATATACTATATTTTTATAAGGAACATGGAACCAGGTTGAGGGTGTAGTGCAAAGGGAATGTATGATATAGGGATTCTGTACGGATTATATTCCCTTACAACCTCAGTTGTGTTGCTGGAATTAGGTGGGAATAGGGGAATATATGATATGAGCTACAGCCAACATTTGCCGAAATATAATTAATGGGCATGGGTTCGAAATTAGGCACTATATTCGGGACTACACTAAAAACTACAAAAGAGACCCCTTATGTTCACTGTGAAGGGTCCCTTAAAAGGCCGACATTGAAATACGTGGATGGTGTAGGGATTTATTCCCTGACTACTAACCACCAGTAAGTTGTCCAGTCTCTAGATCATTTTCCCTGGAGGAAAACCTTCCACCTTATTTATCCAGTCTCTAATGCTTTCCCAAGCTGATGGTGTACAGCGGGTTGTATATCTGTATCTTTAAGCCCCAAAGCCTAAACCCTAAATCCTAAAACCCTAAAACCTAAAACCTTAAACCCTAAACCCTAAACCCTAAAACCCTAAACCCCTATACCTCAAACGGGGGAAGGTTACCCAGTGGACAGGTAAGCTACATACCGCAAGGGTCCGCAACGAAGGCCGTCGCACCGACATCTGGGCTCTGGCCATGGGTTTTGGGGCTTGTAGGGTTTAGGGTTTGGGGCGTGGGGATGTTTAGGGTTTACAAGCTGGCACTTGGCGTCCGCTCTGCTCACTGCTTGGAATGGTTGTAAGGAATCAGTTTCTTCCGCTAAATGGCACAATGCAGTTTCTGCGTGGACTAAGGTCCCCTTATGGTGGCACACTACATGGCTGGCTGTTCTCAACATGCAGAGATGATGCCAGTCAAACATCGGTAGTTTTCAGGTGGGTCACCCGGTATTCAACCATGCAATGCTGCTACACGTCTATGGCTGCTATAATCTAAACTCCTAGCGTCCGCTTTAATTTCCCCTATCCTAGTCTCCTATATAATCCCCCTTTAAGGAGTATAGGCTATAGCTCATGCGGGTTCCTATGAGGGTACCCATCTCAGCGCTACCCACCTGGGGCTAGGGTTTAGGGTTTAAGGCTTGGGGTCAGGGTTGAATGCAAGCCTAAGTTGAATCTGAGCCTGGGCAAGGGCCGGCATTGCTACAGTGAAAATGCTGTATCCCTGCAAAAGTGCGCCAGACTGCCTGCACGCTTGGATCATCATGCGGAAGATAGAGGTTCTAGGTGAGGCAGATGACATAATTGATCACTCTGATGATGCCTCTTTCCGCCGTGCCTTGAAACACGCCCCCCCAACAGCATTCCATGCGATGGATTTTCTGCGGCGAGCAGCTCAATCAAGGTGCCAAACTTCAGAACTTAAAGTTCCGTCAGGGCTTACTTCGTAGGACCTCCGCTGTAAAAAGTGCTCCTGTCCTCTTGCTCCCGGCAGCCAGGCACAACGATTCTTGCTCCACGCTGGCGCTCAGGGCCAAGAATCGAGTAAGTTGTGTGCATAGGCCAGGCTGGGCCCAGACTCTCAACTTGATATAGGGTACCCTCCCCTAAGCTGCCATGGAACCCCAAAAAGGACCCTTTCATAGACCACTGTGTTTTTAACTGGGTGACTACATAAAGTTCTACGTTAGTTTTGGGGATGGTAACTTGCTACTTCCCCTGTCACGTCTCAGTATCATCTGATCATCGCATGTCGCTGTCATATGAACTATAGTCTAAACTCCTAGTTCCCCCTTGATACCCCCTATAATACTCCC
>CAJNIZ010046581.1:0-10168 GCA_905231905.1 Symbiodinium pilosum
ACCCTATATAACCCTATATATCCTCTGTAGCCCCCTTTGAAGGTAGCCTCCCGTTTAGGGTCTTGTGTTCAACCTGCTGGCTCAAGTCTGGAGGGTTTAGGGGTGTAGAGTTGCTTAGGATCTAGGGTCTAGGGTTTAACGTTTGGAGTTTGAGCATTCGGGCGTTAAGTGCTCTTAGGGTTCAGATTTTTGGCTTGAGGTTTGTGGGTCAACCCTAAGCCCTAAACCCCGTGTGCTTCGCGGGTTTGAGGTTAAGGTCTGCCGGCACTTCAACTTGGCCTTAAAGGGGTCTCTAAAAGGACATCCCCCAAACATGTTCGCATTAGGGTTTATAGGGTTTAGGGCATGACCCGTAGTACAATATTGGGGTGCAATTTGTGGGCCCGGTGATTTTTGGATCCAGAATGACCAACATCTGCAGACGGCATAGGGCCGCAGCCACCTTTTGCTTGTGGCCAAATACTGGACATAGGGTTTAGGGTTTAGGCTTCAAGCCTGAAACCCTCAACTCTTACCTGAGGTGTACGGCCGGACACCTTGCTGTTGTAGCCCTGCCTCTGCACTGTGCGACTCGGAAGGTCCGCCAGAGTGTTCCTGCACTCTTTTGCGGTCCCACGCTTGAGGTTATGGGCTGAGGGGGCTGGGGTTTTAGGATGTTTTAGGAGTGTAGGGGCATGGGGTCTGTGATTCAAACCTGGAATATGGTTGTGTCCTAAAATCGGGACTTCCTTATGGGCATTTCTTTTTGCATAGAAGCTCCCCATTTTCAAAACCCAAACCCTAAAGCGGAAATCCAATACCCGGCAAGCCCAGGTAAGTACAAATTGGACTGAGCAAAAAGAAAAGCTAAAGCTCCTCCAACACCCGCCGAAAGCCCTATCAACACTCGCCACCTCAGACCTGAATAAGTTGTATCAACCCTAAACGCTGAATACTGCCCTCACTCAGTAACAGTTGGACAATACTTAAGCCCGAAACACCAAAACCTGAAACGAAAAACAATGTCCTAGTAGTTTCCCAAAATAAGGGGACCCCAATATAGACCCCAATCTACTATAATCCTTATTATGGGGACCCCCCAAATGAAACCCCTAACTTTCGGAAACCCCCTCCTGTAGGCGAAGGGAGGCGATAAGAAAGCGGCTATGAGGGACTCTCTAGCCACAGCTGATGGCCTGGTTAGGGTCTAGGGCTTAGGGCTTAGGGTTTAGGGTTTAGGGTCTAGGGTCTAGGGTGTAGGGTTTAAGGTCTAGGGTGTAGGGTTTACGGTTTAGGGTCTACGGTGTAGGGTTTAGGGTTTAGGGTCTAGGGTCTAGGGTTTAGGGTTTAGGGTCTAAGGTGTAGGGTTTACGGTTTAGGGCCTACGGTGTAGGGTTTAGGGTTTAGGGTCTAAGGTGTAGGGTTTGGGGTTTAGGGTCTAGGGCTTAGGGTTTAGGTGCCTTCAAGCAGAACAGGCTGGGTACTGCCTCCATCCAACAACAATCTGTTATAAGGTCGATATTAGAGGCTACATATAAGGCAGTATAATTCTTATCTAGCGGTTACAGAGGGGACAGTACCCAAAGGACACGGTTTTGGGGTTCATGATGCTTTAGCTGGGTTAGGATTAAGAGAATTCTGCACCTAAGTTGGGGGGGTTCTTCCCAGAACAGTTTTTGACAACGCCTTATTATCAGTCGATTTTGGGCTGTTGTGGGTAGACACGCAAAATACATTATCCTAAGTATAAGGACCACCCCTAATCTCTGCTGAGGAAAGGGGAACAGTTAAAGGGGTGACTGTGGGGTCCTATGTAGGGCTGCCTCCTAGCATCCATTGCCCTTGCCCAACGGAGAGTCATCAATCTGTTGTCACCTTATAGTGAACAAAAGGTAGTTTTCAATAATTAAAGATCCCTCTTATGTACCCCCAAAATACTGCAATCCTCCTAAACCCTAAACCCTAAACCCTAAACCCAACCCTTCGGGGGATCCCTAAATTTCGGAAGCACCCCACGAAAAGCCCACACTGAGAAAGCCGCGCATCCCCAGGAGTCCCTGCTTCCGGACGCCTGGCAAGAGCCCCAAAGAAGAAGAAGAAGAAGACAATAGGGCATATTGGGATAATGGAAAAGGAAAGGAAACTACTATTTGATATAGGGATCTATATTGGGATAATGGAAAAGACATGGAAACTACTATATGATAGCGGGAGAATGGAAAAGAAAATGGAAACTATAGGACTCATCGGGCTATACAGGGATATATTGGGTTTATATTGGGCTAATGGAAGAGAAAATGGAAACTACTATTTAGGGTTTAGGGCTTAGGGTTAACAATAAGAGTAACTATAGTAAGAGCAAGTGTGGTAGCGATACTAAAAAATAATGACAATAACAATCTTAATTAAGAACATCAATAGTAATGATACTAGTAACAATGACAAAATAATATGAATAACAACAGTAAGAATATTGCTATTCTGAATGCCACTATCACTATATTACTACTAGGTACCTACCATTAAAGATATTGTGAATTGTTGTGGCTGTTACTCTTCTTCAAACAAACATGTGTCTCTGGTGGAGGGTCGCAAGAGTAAGGATATCAGTATCTGGGGCGGGGGGTCAGCAAAGTGAGATTTGATGAAATATGTTCAGGAAAATCCAGCATGGAAATGGAGCATCAGCAGAATGCTACTTCGGCTGACCCTCGGCCGGAGTCATGCATTATCTCGCGAATTTGCCACACTTTCCGCCTGTGTGTGAGGGCAGGCGAAAGCAGCCGCGCTAGCGGTGGGCTTCTGGCTGTGGGCCTGGGTGTACGCAAACTGCATACAACAGCCGCCTAGCGAACGCATACCTGGTTCTGACAGTATATTATGTTGTCCCGTATCATATCATATTATACCATAACATGCTATATGATAATATACTACAGTATAATATCATAAGATACTACAGTATAATATCATAAGATACTACAGTATAATCTGATATTATACTACATTATACTATTATAATATACTACATTATAATATTACAATATACTACAGTATAATATTGTACTATATTGAGCCTGTGGCACTGCCACGGACCCCGACTTTGCCGATGCAGGTGCCGTCGTGGGAGCGGGTGTCCTTCCCAAAAATGCAACCTTGCCGCCATGGCGTTTAGGGTATTATGGGCCCCTTAAGGAGATAGAATATGGGGGTTATATAGGGATAATGGAAAAGGAAATGGAAACTACTATTTAGGGTTTAGGGTTTAAGGTTTATAGTCCCCCTTAAGTAGATAGAAGATGGGGTAGTTGGGGATCTTATTATAATATACCCAAAACCATATTCTATCTACTTAAGGGGGACTAGAGGGTCAAGGGGTGCGCGGAAATTTGCCCCTGGAACTCCTCAACGCCGCTGCAGGCTGGTTGCTGTGAGAGCTGATAGTCCTCCTGCCAGGGAGCTTGTCAAAAAAAATTGAATTAACAGCTTTGGTGGGGAGTTACCAGGTGGATACCCTGTGAGGGCTGTGTGAGGCTCGTTTGCATAGAAAGAAATATGGGCATAGATAGATATATATATATATATGTATGTATGTATATATATATATAGACATACACATACATACATATGTATACATATATATATATATGGATCATATGTGTGTATAAGAGCCATTTAGGGTTTATACTGGGGCGCAACTACCCGCCTGGAATTTCCCGTTAGCCCCCTTAGGCAAATGGAGTGTGGAAATCCCCAAAACCTTTATCAGATCCGCATATAACCCATATTCTATCTACTTAAGGGGGGCTATGGACTGAAACTGTTGATACTAATCCTGCATGACCTTAGTATACTAAACTCCCACACCATTCCCAAGGTATATTGCTGCTTGGGCTCATGCAGGATCTTTCGTATCAACCGAGCCTAAATCCTAAACCCTAAACCCTAAACCCCATAAGATGACTAAGAACGCACCTTGAAGGCGGTGCTTGCAGCGACTGCAGCGGCCTGTCGGGTTACGGGCTCCCAAACACTTGCTGACAGCGAGGGAATATAGTACAATATTGTAATGTAGTTTAGGATTTAGGGTGTAGGGTTTTATGGTAGTTTCCCAAGATAGGGGGACCCCAATATAGACCCTAATATACTGTAGTCCTTATTATTGGGATAATGGAAAAGAAAATGGAAGCTACTACATAGTATGTTGGGGAAAGGGGATTTACACGGATAATGGAAAAGAAAATGGAAGCTATTATATAGTATGTTAGGGGTTATAAAGGGATAGCGGAAAAGAAAATGGAACTACTATATAGTATGTTGGGGTTATAGAGGGATAGTGGAAAAATGTGGAAACTACTATACAGTATGTTGGGGTTATATAGGGATAACGGAAAAGAAAATAGAAAACATGGTATGTTGAGGTTATATAGGGATAATGGAAAAAAGAGAATGGAAGCTACGATGCTTGAGATTTAGGGCTTAAGGCTTACGGGTTTGAAGTTTAGGGTTTGAAATTTAGGGTTGGGGCGGGGGCCGGGGGAAAAAAAAAACAGAACCTTCCAGGCCTCGGCTGAAAGGGCGACGTTTCTTTGCGTCTCCACTGGGACCTCATTGCAAGCAAAATGGAACGCGGCTAAAGTTTAGTGCTCAGAGTACTTGAAGGTTCACGAGGGACTTAGCAGCTACTTATAACTGGGCTTATAACTGGCGCATTCTGCAAAGTTTCAGTTTTTTTGCACAAGTCCAGCTTCTTGGGCATTGCATCTTTCATGCCTCGCAGCCTCTTTTCAGGCGAGCATTGGTGCCATGTGGGGCTACCGTGTACGGGGCAGCACTTCAAGCTGCTCAGCCCTGGAGCTTTCTCCGGCACAGTCTCCAGCAGTGTCTGCGCAGCAAGTCACTCTTGAAGCTTGCATTGCGCAGCATACATGCTGGAACCATAACAGCATCCATTCTCCATATTGTCCGAGCATCCATGCCGGAACCATAAGAACATCCACTTTCGAGTTTTAAGGAAGAACAGAGCATCCATGCTGAACCATAAGAACATCAACTTTCAAGTTTTTCGGACTACCAGAGCATCCATGCCCAAACCATTCTGTTTTAGGCGGCCTCATGTGTAGTCTTAGTGGGCTTGCCTGTCCCGACCCCGCGCAAGCTGGTATATCCGCCAGTTTCAGTGGAGACGCCAACAGGCGATCTCTTTACAGCCTTGGCAACGTTGTATGCCAAAGCATGCCAAAGCCAGAAAATGACTTCTTGGCTCTACGCAGGAGAAGTTTCGCAGAGGCAGGCTTCTCAAGACGTAGTTTCGCCACAGCGAGGGTTACGTTTTCCCTTAGATAATGGACCCCTTACAGGGATTCCGCCCCTCCCCTTCATGCGAAATTTGGTCTCACACTGCGTTTTCCCATAGCTTCGACACTTCCAAGCAAATCTGTGGGCGCCCAAAGGCACGTTACGCTGCAGGCATCATTGCCTACTTCTAATCCCCTGCACTGTGCTCATTCAGGTCACCCCAAGTATAAGCAGGCTCACAAGAAGCCCAGTCAGCACCATTACTGTGTGCCCTGGACCTTCAAGTACGCGCAAGATGTTCAAATGTGACCCCTATACTAACCTACAACCTCTTTGTATGCCTAGACACGCCATAATCTAAACTCCTGGCATCCCCCTGGATATCCCCTATAGTAGTCCCCTTTTGTAATCCTTTATATAACCCCCTTTCAGGAGTTTAGATTATGGAGAATGGAAAAGAAAATGGAAGCTACCATATAGTATGTTGGGGTTATAGAGGGATAATGGAAAAGAAAATGGAACTACTATATAGTATGTTGCGGCATAGAAAAAACACGGTCTTCATTTTTCCTTGCCTGCCGAGTTGCGGTGAAGCTTTTCGAAGGTCCGGCGAAGAGCTGGGTAACTGCTGAGTGCCCAGCACCTGACAAAGCCACACGGTTCAGGGTTTGGGGTTTAGGGTTTAGGGGTTTAGGGTTTATAGAGTTTAGCATTTAGGGCTTTGGGCTTTGGATTTAGGCCTTGGATTTTAAGCTTTGGGGTTCCCAGAAGCCTGGGAGGATCTGAAACGTAGATCCCTCATGGACACCCATGAAAACACATACTTAATGCCTTTGTAATTCGCAATTGATGACAGGATCTATTCTTGGGGGCTTGGGGTTCTGCAGGAACTATACCATGTCGCACCTATGGCGGGCATTGCGACTTGGAAAATTCCGGAAACTGATTCCGCTCAAGGGGAGTGGATACTGTGTTGGGGTAATTAGGCTTCTAGGTTTCTTGGGGCTGTTATAAAGTCTAAGCAGGGTAGGTACTGTAGGGCCTAAATAATTAGCAACATCATCTTGAGACCTACTTGAGCCACCCTAAACCCTAAACCCCAACTAGCAATTGGCAATTATCCTCATAAACCCCTACGGAACCCCGGTGTCCGTGTCAGCTCATTTTATCTTTCCCAGTGGATCCCCCATTATCGGGGCAATATCCCTGAAAGCTGTATGATCCCTATATGGCCCTATACAAGCCCAACATAATAGCTTGCTCTACTGAGCCCAGCACTGTGTGGAGAGTTGCCCGCAGAGGCCTGACGACTCTCCCCCCACCCCTGTACTCAGTGTATAAAAAAGCATATTGCAGTAGACGGGGGAATGGAAAAGAAAATGGAACCGACTAAGCTTAGGGGCATTAAAAAAAAAAAACACCCTGACAGGAAAGATTCCCCTGATGGTATAAAGGGGGACAAGAAAATGTAAATGACTGTTTCACTTCGATGTCATTGCTTTTTGCCTACAATCACACCCCCCCCCCCCCACCTCTATACGAATAACCAAACCCCCCAATATGTGAGGCGATATATTGGAGTGGATTTGTTATTAGGGGTGGGGGGGGTCAATCTTAGGGTGACGAGATTACGTGATTTGTCCTGTCTCTGGGACAAGTCTCAACATCCGAGCTTCCAGTTCAAGCTCCGGTTCATAAGAATCCCACTATCTAGGTTGAGGGTACATCAAATTCTTGCTCATGCTCAGTAGGGAATGGAGGAAGGGATCCTGGTTCATATGCAGTCCAATATGATTTGCGTGTAAGGATCCCTAGAACACCTTTCCCCCAATCCTAGCTAAGCCCGCAGCCCAGACCTTAAACAACATGATTAGCTTCTTCTTCGTTTCCATCATTCCCAGCTAAACATGAATCAGAGAAAGTATGTTGTTGATCTTGGGTTAATCCACCACCCGGTAAGGGGTGCCACATGAGACTATTTGTAGGTATATTAACGCCCAATTCATGAACTCCATACTAAGAAGCTATTGCTATAAACCCTCAACGCTAAACCCTACATAACCCATTAAGTAGCTTCCATTCTTCCATTATCCCTTGATTACTCTATATGGTAGTTTCCCAAAATAAGGGGACCCCAATATAGACCCCAAAATACTATGGTCCTTATTACAGGGACCCTCAAAATGGTACCCCTAATTTTGGGAAACCCCCATATTACCCCTAAACCCCTAAACCCTAAACCCTAGGGGATTGAGGTTATGTTGACCACGCTCCGCCAAAGCCCTCAAGATTGGCCTTGTCGGGCTCAGCTGCGCCTCAGCAAGACCATGCCCGCATCAGGGCGCAGCTGATGGGATGATGTGGTACTTCTGCCCATGGTTTAGGGTTTAGGGTTTAGGGTTTAGAGGGCAGTGGTTTGAGGCTGTTGGGGCTAGCTAGGGACATGCATGACTTTGAAAGCCAAAAGTTTCTCAAGTTCTGGGCCTCGTTTTGCGGGCCTTCGATTAGAAAAACTCTTGCCAATGCTATTCTAGGACACTAAACAGAGCCGAAAAATCAAGAAACTCCCATGGGATCTCCAGGATTCACCACCCTTCCTCTGAGGAAGGGACGAAGGGATTGCGCAGGTCTGTACCCGATGCCAGTCTGGCAACCTCAGCTGTGATTCTTGCATGCCAGTTCCCACTTCAAGCGTACTCTTTCGAGAGGAGAATAGCGATCCTTGAAGATTGTGGAATCTAAGATAAACGTATATATCTATACTTATTTTCAAAATATTTGCAGGCCTTGAGAATTCCCCTAAACCCTTTCAACCCCTGAAACCCCTACAACCCCTGAACCCCTTAAACCCTAAACGCTAAACCCCTTAAACCCCTAAACCTGAAACCTTTTAAACCCCTACACCCTAAACCCCTATAAACCTCTAAAACCCCTTAAACCCCTAAACCCTGAACCTCTAAACTCCTTCAACCCCTAAACCGAACCCATACAAGCCATGGCCCTGGCTGGTTTCACTGGCTCCGCAGCTTTCGACTCTACAGCCGGGCAGGGCTCGTGACCTTGAAACACGTAGTTTAGAGTTTACGGCCTACGGTTCAGGGTTCAGGGCTTAGGATTTTTATGGTACCTTTTCCAACTGCTTACAGGGTTTAGGATTTAGGGTTCAGGGTTTAGAATTTAGGGTATAGGGGTTTAGGATTGAGGGTTAGGATGAAGGGTTTGGGTTTTAGGTTCTAGGGTTTAGGGGCTAGGGTTTAGGTTTTAGGATTAGGGGTCAGGATTGACGGTTTAGGTTTGAGGGTTTAGGGCTTAGGATTCAGGATTCAGGGTTTTGGATTTCGGGTTTACGATATAGGGTTTAGGGTTGTCAAAATGACTGGGGTGTATAGGGCCATATGCAGGGGTACATAGGGATTATAGAGGGATAATTTCTAAAAATGGAAATTACTCTTTAGGGTTTAGGGTTTAGGGTTTTGCCCCAAGAATGGAGAATCAAATGGACAAGAAAAGGGAAAACGAATGGAGTTTTGATTGTATAGTGGTTTCTACGAAGGAGGGATTGGCAAAAATATACTCCCTCTTTGGAGTACCCAGGGACCCTATCATACTTCCTGGGGACACAAAAGGGGACACAAACTTTGACCATCTACCACACAGGGCGTTGTGGCTTGCAGGGTTTACAGGGTTCGTTGTACGGTTTTGGATTTATGGGGTTCAGGGTTTGTAGGATTTAGAGGGTCCACAGGGTTCAGGGGTGTTAGAGGGTTTAAGGTTCAAAGGATGTGTAACGTTTCTGGGGTGTATGAGGCCGGTAGGCTTCTGGGTTTCGGGTTCAGGGTTGAGGGTACTCTAGACCCTAAACCCTAAGCCCTAAACCCTTGTTTTTGCAAGAGGGTTCAGGCGCCCAGGCTGCAGGAAAAATGCTTAGGGAATTCCTTACACAAGGTAGCTTCCGTAGAGAAGTTCTACCAGGCATCGATAGCTGTAGGACCCTATATAGAATAGAACAAATACACCTTTAAAGAAAACTCTGAAACCTCTGAAACCACTGCTCCTTGGCTGAGGAATTGGCACTTCTCCACTTCGCCGTCCTCCTCACCCTGGCTAGGGTTTGGGATTAAGTTTCCCGACATTAGGGGTCCCCCTATACTGGGAAACTACCATTTTGGGCTTCAGGCTTTGTGGGGCAAAAAAAACGTGGGCTCCTCAGACCAACAAATCAATCACTGGCCCTGAATAAGGAGTATCCAAAGTATGCCCGATAGCAACTGCCACTCTCCGATTGTGCTCCCTGCATTGCCGTTATCAAGAAACATGAGTTGAGACACCCACACCTTAATGCCGCAAAAACACTAAATTTGAAACCTTTGGCCTTAAAAAGCCCCAGGCAAAACCCCTCATACCCCAAAGCCCGCAGGCGGTAGGCATAGGCGAATGATAACGGATTTTGGGATATGGTAATTTTCCTAAATAGGGGGCCCCAACATAGACGCCAAAATATTATAGTCCATATTATATGAACCCCGGAAAAAGATACCCTAATTTTGGGAAACTCCCATATTACCCTGGTATAACTTGGGGTTTCGCCCAACCTGGTCTTAAACCTCACAAACCACTACATAAGCACAGAAGCTTCCGTTTCATCATCCACTTCCTTGCGGTTTAGGATTTAGGGTTTGGGGTTTAGGGTTTAGGGTTTCCTTGTCTATGCGATTTCTCCATCTTTGGTCATGAGTTGGGCTTTCTCTAGTGGACCCTGAGGCAAGTGCAGACCCCAAACCTTGAACCTGAATCCTAAACTCTAGACCCTAAACCCTGAATCCTAGTCCCGAAACCCTTGAACACCAAACCCCTGAACCCCAAATTCTAAACCCTATACCCGAAATCCTAA
>CAJNIZ010046581.1:12302-33140 GCA_905231905.1 Symbiodinium pilosum
CCCAACCCTAGCACCTTAAACCTCGAATCCCTAGAACCCCAGACCCTTTCCTCTGCAGGCGGCTGGAAGGCAGCGGAGACTGGCAGAGGGAGTGTGCCTCTCGTGGCAAAGGATCACCCTCCCCAAAAACTAATCCTCTCCACCTGATATCAAAACACCCCAACCCCGAATATCAAATATTCCCACTGGGCATATAGGTATACAGATAAATAGATATATGTATAGGTATATGTATACACATTAGAGGGGTGGGCTTTCAAAATACTCGGGGGACGGGATTAACATGGAGCAGTTTGGGGGGGACGAAGGGTTTAGTGCTTTGGGTTTTGGTTTTGCGGGTTTGGCATTTGAGGCTTAGGGTTTTAGGGGGCTTTGGGCTTGGGGTGTACGCTTTAGGGTGAGCTTTGGGCTGACGGAGTTCGGGACAGGGTTGGGCCTATGGGGACATCGTCGAGGGATCTATGATGCACCTTTTCTGGATTAGAAAAGCCTTGTTGAAGTTTATTTGGGGGGTCCCCTGCGGAATTAAGGACCTCGCGAGCCTTGCGCCCATGAGAGGCATCCTTCGCAGAAATGGATAACGAAAATAGCGGCAGGCACGAAGGTAGCCCAGAAAACAACAGCAAACTTATCAGGGTGGTAGTAGCTGGACACAGCAAACCCTAATATAGTCTCCTTCCCACTAATGAACCCAAACCTGCTAGCTTTACCGTTTTCTCAAAAATGCCGTACCAGTACCTTGTTGGGGAAATACTACGTAGTAGTCATTGATTTTGGAGGGGGGAGGTACCGCCTTCTGCGGGAAAGGTGCTTCCGGCATACAACGGTTTAGGGTTTAGGGTTTAGGGTTTAGGGTTTAGGGTTTAGGGTTTAGGGTTTAGTGCTTACTGGGGGCTAGTAGGGAATACGGAAGTACAATCCCTGTAGAGCCCCTTTAAGAAACCTATTCCCTTGTTCCCTACTAACCTTCCGTAAGCCTGAATCATCCAAGTTTCCATGTCTTCATCCTTTCGATTTTGCGTTTGAAACCCTAAGCCCTAATCCCTAAACCTTGAACCCTAAGCCCTAAACCCAAACCCTGGAGGCGCCTCGTTGTGTTGCAGCCATGCTCTGGCCTCATGGAGATTTCTCGCCCTTTTGAGGAAGACATAGGACTTTTGTTGGCGTGCCTTTTCTCCAAGGCACAGATATAAGGGCTTAGGGCTTCAGGTTTAGGATTTAGGGATTAGGATTTAGGGACCAGGAGGATTTGATCATATCTGAGCTATAGAGTCAACTTCTGATATCCCCCACAATCAACCCTAGTAAAGGCACCCTCCCCTTTAAGGAGGTTAGATTATGGTTCATGTAGAGGGCCACATGCTTAAGAAACGTTCTGACTGATTGCTAGTAGGGAATTCCAAACATGCTATACTGCTTGGGCCTGAACTCAATTGGGATGCTCGCTACACCCTAAACCCTCCCCCGCCCCCAAACGAGTCGAAACGAGTGGAAGGTCAGAAAACCCTCTTTGAAAGAGCAGTGGCGTTTGGAGCCCTTTTTGGTGGGGAAGGCAAACCACAACAATATGAGCTATAATCTAAACTCCTAGTATCCCCCTTAATGACCCCTATAGTAGTCTCCCCTATATAATCCCCTATATAACCCCCTTTAAGGAGTTTAGACTATAGCTCATATGGTAGCTGGGCCTCTGGCGTCTGCAACTCGGACGTATTGCTCCATGCCAAGGATTTCAGGCAGAATTGCTAAGTGTGTTAGGGTTTAGCATTTAGGGTTTAGGGTTCAGGGTATAGGGTTGTTAGAAACCCTCCCCTTATCCCTTTTAACTAACATGACACCCCCGAATGATATAAGCAGGAAGCATAGGGATGTATAGGGGTTACGGTTTGGGGCACATACTCCTCTCATCAAACTAGCATGGAATTCTCAAAACGGCGCCTTTGTGGGGTTCCAACATTTGGTGCATGGTACAGATGTCTTGCTGCATTTAAACCCCTAACCCTACTTTCAGGGACACCCTAAACCCTAAACCCTAAAACCTAAACCCTAAAACCCTAGGACTTTGGAGTTAGGTAATGGGTTATTTCCACCTCATTTTTCCAGTGTGACCCTACTGTATAAGGAAGCGCATGTGCTTTGCGGGTTCCATGGCATGGCCAGGCTTTCCCAGGATGCGGTGAGCAGACTCATGGGAGAGTTCCTCCAACCGGATCTAGTTGTAGGCTTTAGGGGTTTAGGGTTTAGGGTGTAGGGGTTTAGGGGTTTAGGTGTTTAGGGTTTAGGGTTTAGGGGGTTGGGTTTAGGATTTAGGGCTCAGGTTTTAGGCTTCAGGGTTTAGGGATTAGGGCCACGGACCCAGGTATATTTAGAGGACACCACTGATAACGTAGCCGTAGCCCCTGAAGCATTACCAATTTTATGTTGAGTTTTGTTTGAGATTCCCTCGAGTATAAGTATACACAAGGAACCTTGGACAACAGTACTCGTAATTGTAAGGTCCCCAAAGTACGAGGGAAAGTTGCGGGATTACGCGGCTCTTGTGTTGAGAAGCACTTCTGCTTCTGATGCTTCTGGAGAAGAACCATGCAAAGAATCACAACTGCATGAAACTCACGACAAGTCTTTGCACGCCTTGTCGGGGAAGTGTCGGGTAGCAAGCCATGCGCAGGAAGATTCGAGCTAGGGTAGGAAAGAGATCTGGGGGCATAAGGGTTTGGGGAAAGCAAAAGGGAGGACGCAGTGAGTTCAGTAAAGAATCTGCTGAGCTTTGGCAGGCAGCGTGCAGCTGCACGTGCAGAAGCTTCTGAAAAATTTTCCATTATCCCAATATAACCCCAATATACTATAGTAGTTTCCATTTTATTTTCCATTATCCCAGTATAACCCAAATATACTATAGTGAAAAATCTGCTTCTGGGCTGGAACAGGCATTGCATGTCCAAGCTCAAAGCAGCTGCATGCGCACACCATCGTTCTGCGCGCAGCTTGACCATAACTGGTGGCTTCTGAAAATCATGAGGGGTGCCAAGAGAGATGCCCCCAATAAATGGGGATTCCATGTCTGAGAACAGAATAGTAATAGTAATAACAATACGAATAATAATAATAATAACACTAATAGTAGTAATAATAATAGTAATAGTAATAATAATAGTACTAATAACAATAGTAATAATAATAGACCCTTCGCTTCGGATGCCACCAGATCACGCGTTGGCAAGTTTTCGTCAGATCCAGCATGGCGTATCTTGCGCTACTTCGTTCATTTTTGCCTCCTGACCAGGCTTTTGTGATCTGGGGGCGGTTCTCAAGCCGAAATGAAAAATGTACTCTCAAGGGCCCTTTTGATATGTACGGACTGCAAGGGCATTATGAGGTCTCCCCAGAATTCAGCATGGCATCAAGAAATAGAATCTGGTGAACAACTACACCAATGATGATGATGATGATGATGATGATGACAAAGCTGCTCCCTGTTCCGATAATCACAGTAAAGCACACCAATACATCCAAGGGCCTACTCACATCTAGGGCCGCGTATCTTCTGCAATGTCCTTTGTATAATCATGGATAAACTTCCCGAAGTAAGGAACAACTGGGCAAAGATCTTAACAACCTACATTGGAATTTTGACAGCTTGAACTGCTGTGATAACTTGCTTAATTCGTAATAGCATGATGCTAGCCTATCGCCACAGTCTTAAAGAAGAACCAGTAGCAGCAAGACTATTTTCTGATACTCAGATACTATTCTTACTATGGGTAATGATGAGAAGTACCATTGTTCGCATCCTAAAAACGGGATCTGTGGCGCTCTTCCTCTTTGCTGCGCAGCACGCAGAGCCAACTCGCTCAGCGAAGTCGGCCGGGGACGCCTGCAGCTTCGGATTGGGGATTTACAGATTTAGAACTGAGAGGTGTTGGGTTAAGGGGTCTAGGGTTTTGGAGGTTTAACGTTGGGAAGCTTGAGGGGTTTGGTTTGACTGTCGAAGTTCTAGAGTTTATGCTTTACAGGCGAGGGGCTTAAGGTCAAGTTTTGGAAGCTTGGTTCTAGGCAGAGTGTGGCCCTACTCTTGCATGCAAACTCTGACGCAGCTTTCTCCCAATCCACGACAAAATATTGAGATGGGCAGGGTTCTACAGTTCTACAGGCTATGTAGGGCCTTGCAGAAGGTAATGACCCCACGAATGGCTTCACTGCTTGCATTTTTTGGTGGACATAGCCGCGGCGTGTGTTAAGCTTGCCCCAAAGAACGACCTCCTACTGCTTCAGAGAAGGGAGTTTCTGAATCGAGGGTCTACATGCTCCCCCAATGAAGAAGATGATCTTGACAAATGCGCCACACGGGGCTTTTGGGGGGTACCCAAATCACGCTACAGACTCTACGTATTATGGTGCATGCGCTGGGCTAACCAGTACAGTGTCCCCGGCTGCAATCACCAAAATCTCGAGGGAACTGTGTACACCCACCAAAATCAGAAGAGAAACCCTACCTGAAATGCACATGCGATCCCAGCCTCTCTTACAACCTCATTGGCCCGCTGTAGATTTCAACGGGTCTCTTCACGATGTCCTGCGCGGCAGAGTTCTTTCCCAAAAAACGGAGTCCCATCAAGGCCTCAAGACAATCTCAGCTGCTGTTACGGAACTTCAACTTAGGAAACCAACTGTATAGCTTAAGTTCTAATGGCAAGCCAGTAGCATGAAAATCCTGACTGTAGCTACTTCACGATCGAGCGCCACCATTGAGACTCGGCGCACAGTAGATTAGCAGCCGTGCTCCTTCCGCCCTGCTAGATTTTCCCACTGTTCCTGCTGATACTACAAATCCAGCATCACCTTAGTATGTAGATTACCAGAATTTCAAGGACTAGCTTACTTAGGTTCACCCTAAACCCTAAACCCTAAACCCTTAAACAGCAACCGTAGCAACGACGCTTCGGGTCAACACCCCACCTTCCCGTCGTGAACCAGGAAGAGCGGTGATCGCTCTGCTTGTCCACCATCTGTGCCATGGTAGTGGTTCACATACCTGGGCTTAGGGTTTGGGATTTAGGGTTTAAGTTTTAGGATTGAGGATTTAGGGGTTTAAGTTTTGGGTTTAGGATTCAGGGTTTAAGGTTTTGGGTTTAGGAATTAGGGCTTAGGGTTTAGGATTTAGGGTTTAGGTACATAATCCTCATAGAGCCTGCCAGAAGGGGACCCCACGTTCGTGGAATCCCCCCATATATATGCCAAAAGATAAAGATCCTTTGGACCCCTAAACCTTAAACCCGCCTTAAGGACCAGTACGATGTATGGGCATGATGAAGGGGATGCTGCGGACGCCATTGAAACTGTAGCTCAGAACACATCTTCAGAAGGATGTGGGGAATAGTTGGGGAACAACTTCTGGGAGTATTACTAGGATTTGGGGGATATCTTGAAATCATTTGAGTTTATCCTGGGATTCCCCCTTAGGGATTATCAAATTCCAAATTCTAAAGCCTAAGCCCATAGTGGGGACATCGGCAAGGCTGAGGGCCGTGAAGCTGAGAGCCATGCAGGATTCCATCATCATAGGATGAAAAATGCCGGGAAGAGTGGCCGTAGACCTGGGCTCAAGGCATAGGGTTCCGATATAGGGTTTAAGGATTCAGGGTTTATGGGTTTGGGGTCCAGGGTGTAGAGTTTCAAGTTTATGTTCAGAGCTTAGGATCGAGGGTGTAGGACGTCGAGTTTAGGCTGTAGGGCTTTGCCTTTTGATGGGCAATGGGCGTTCACCTTTGGTGCAGCCCTGCCATTTTGGGGATACCCAGTACCAAAGCCCCGCTTGTTAGAGAGAAGAATCCTGGCCAAACCTTTGAACAGCTATGACTACCACGATTGCTCTTTGTATTGCTTGTTTCCATCATTAATACTACTATGTGTCTTGGCTTACTTGAGTCATTCCCCCCCCCCAGAGCAACTGTCCGTAAAGGGGTCTTTATAGGAGCTAGCATGACTCCTACTACCCATGCAATTGTTACTACAAGGTGGAATGATCCCGGGAACAAAACTTCGAACAGCTTCAGAAATTTCAGGCTTAGGGTTGCGACCAAGAAGATGCTGATGACACTGCTGATCTAACTCAACGCTGCATGACCTTACTCATCTGGCAAAATTCCATAAATCTAGGGTACTGGTCTAGCTAGCCCAAGCGAAAAGCCTAACAACACTACTCAGATAAAACGCGCACCCCACAAATCCCAATCCAAAACACCTTACAAACCAGGCTGGTTCGTATCCGCAGCTCCCGCTCCCTGTTGCTCGTGTCTGAAGGTCCGGCATGCACCCTGTTCCGCAAGCGGATGGCCTTGACCTGATCCCAGGGTTCAGGGTTCCAGGTTCAGGCTTGTGCCTAAAGCAAAACTCAAGTGATTCCTTCTCTGGGACGGTTCTCACAAGAGAGGTATGTTCAAGGATCCTGAGGGTATAGCAGAAACAATATATTGATTCTGGGTGCCTCTAAGGGACCATTTTGAGAAACTCCCATTTCTGCGCCGATGATCACCATGTTGTATGTTGGGAGCTTGTCAGCATTGGGGTTTCTTTTGTGGGTACTTGGTGGAGTAGCGCCCGAGATTCAGGGCTCCAGAGAACACGATATGATGCAAGTCTCCATGACATTTTCCTTGCTATCTTGCAATGGGTTCCCCACTCTTCTCTTTTGTTAAGCCCCTAAACCCTGAGCCTCGTACCCCTAAAGCCTAAACCCTAAACCCTGAACCCTGAACCCTAAACTGCAGTATCCTGGCAGCATTCCACAGCAAGTGCGAGCCTGGTCGTTCAGATCTTCACAGCCCATCGCCTTCCGAGCGATACAAGAAAGCTTAGGGTTTCAGGGTTAGGGTCTTAGGTTTATTCAGTTTAGGGTTCAGGGCTTAAGGTTTAGGATCAAGGGTTTAAGGCTTGGGGTCTAGGTTTAGGGCTTCAGGATTGAGAGTTCAGGTTTTTGTGAACATGCTCTTCTCCACCGAGGCAAATTCTCGCAGAGAGCTTGCTGAGCCAACGGGTCCAGGGCTCTTTGGGGGCTGAGGGTTTAGGGTGTAGGGTTTAGGGTGCCGAGTGCAGCTGTTAGGATTACTGGGGAGCATGCCAGAATTCTAGGGGTCACCCTTATAGCGATTATAAAGATGCGAACCTCCCATGTGCCCTTAAAGTTTTGTGGCCGAGATTTTTGGACCGAAGAGGCGGCCATCCACTTGTTTGCTTTACCACGCGCCCAACCTTGAACGCTATACCTCAGATCCAAACCCCGACTGAACCCCACAAACACAATAGTCCTAAACCCTCCACCCACAACCCCCACTCCCCAAAACAGAGCCCGGGATGCGAAAAACACCCTTGGCCAGTCCTTTGCAGCACGCCCAAAAGATGCGAAAGGCAAGCCCCGCGACGGTAGGAAGTGACTGGGAAAATTGGTGGCAGCTGGGACTGGGATTGGCTTTCGGATGTCCTAAAACTGAGGGACAGGATTTAGGGCTCAACATTGCACAGAAACAGGGGGCTGTTCAGCTATGGCCTGTAAGTAAATGGCATTGCTACCCTGCATCATTTCAGGAGCTTATAGGAGGCCCGGACAAGGAATCTTGGAGGTGTATGTAGGCAATGTCCGTCGCTCATGCATAAATGTGCTTTTCCCACCTCGCTGCCCCTTCCCAGAACAAACCCTACAACCATTAGCAGTGCTCTCAATCCTCCATGCTGGCACTGCATCAGTATCCATATGCGGGCTTCCAACAGTTGGAGTATAGCAGTACAGCTTTTATGGGTCCATATTCGGGTGCCTACGTGTGGCATGTCCCATACTTGGGGGCTGCAGCTTTACGCTAAACCGAAAATGTTGATCGTCTACGCGAGCCGCACTACTTATCTGCAAGGAGTTCAGGGTCTGAAAGCTCTCTCTACATGATCTATTCTTATTATTCGTGGTCTAACCCATTGGGCACCCAATAATATTGACCTACACTCCTTTACTTCCTTGAAACCTCCCTCACTCCGATTGACCTATACCTATACTTTAGGAGGACCCCCCACCCTGTAATAGTGGTATAATAAGAATAGAAGAGGACCCTAATATTATCCCTATTATACCTTATAGTCACTATTACTGGGTGGGGGGTCCACCTAACATATAAACCCTAAACCCTAAATAGTAGCTTCCATTTTCTTTTCCATTATCCCTATATAACCCCTACATGACCTCTATGTAACCCCTACATAACCCTGTAGTCCCCATGCAAGCTGATGTCTGAGCAACAGGCGAGAAGGTGATCACTGTACCGTGGTAGGGGTGCCTGCAGTCTCAGTAAACGTTTCCCAGCATGTACATGGGGGGTCCCAAACATTAACATAGTATGTTAAGGTCTGTATTGAGCCCCAGATTAATTAATGAAACCCCGACACAAGGCTTCAATGACATGATTCCAATGGACGCGGGACTATCCATTGAACACAAAATGGCATACCCAAGTGTTTTTGAACTGCGCAGGCTTTGGTCAAAAAGCCGTCTACACCGGCAATCATACCCAAGTGTATTTTCCGAAACTTCTACATCTCCATGTTGCAACCCCAAGGATACCAATTATCATTCTGCCACGCCAGCTGAGAGTTTCTCAAAATTACCCGTGTGAGGAATCCTTACCAGCAACCCCCCTAACCCCTCCGCAATGCTCATCATCTCCCTCTTCTCTTCCTGAAGGGCCTCTGAAGTTGAGGAGGTCCCATGTCTGGATAAAGCAAGCTGCCCCCCCCAACAAAAATAAAAATAAACACTATAAACCCTATAAACCCTAAAAATCCTGAAGTCCCTATAAACCCCATAAACCCTATAAACCCTATAAACCCGAAATCCTAAACCCTGTAAACCCTAACCCATACTGGACCCCAAGGCTATCGCTGGAGATGCGCTTCATTGAGCTTCAGCATGTACTTCCACACCTCCGGTGGATACTAAAAATCCTGCATGACCCCAAGTGCCCTACACCTTGGGAATATTGGTACTATAGTATACTAAGGTCATGCAGGATTTTTAGTATCAACCGTCTCTCACACAAGCCGTCGCTTCGACTTCAACAAGGAAGCTACTGTGGGTGGTGGCAGCTGGTGATTGGGGTGCTAGCGTCAGCAGCAGGAATCAGAAATTGGAGCAGCATGGCAGTGTGAATATGCATCACCCTACCTCGAGGCCTCATAACAACAGAGATGCTGATCACAAGGATATGTACATCGAAATGGTGGCAGTCAGGACGACGACGAACAACGCAGTCATAATTACGGTAAGAAAGGTGATGAGGGAGCTCGAGCTCCATTTAAGGGGTAGTACATTTTGGAGGACTTGCAATAGGCCTGCTGTTTCACGAATACCCGCATAATAAAATCAGCTATCTTTATTAATTCAAAGCCTCCAGAGACCCAAACTCTCAAACCTCAAGACTGTGGTGCGTCCACTATGGGAGGCAGAAACATCAGAAAAGGGTTAGCCCAACGCTACTGGCTAGGGGCCGACCGGAAAAAGCCTCATGCCCTGTCTCGTTCGAGATGGGTGGGTTGGACATGACAGCTAGATCAAGAGGCGCCAGCGTCGGCACAACTGCACACGGCGAGCAAAAACGCAGGCCCCCCTGCCAAGAAGAGCCTTCACTCCGCCGTCACCAGGGGAACTTTGGTGAGGAGACGCCTACGGGTCAGCAAAAGGCTCTGCGCCGGAGCACCGACCGCGCCTTCTCCCGCTGCAGTGCGATTCCCAGCGCTTGGTACAGCCGGTCGCTCTCCACCGCCAGCGTCTCACCAGATCGTGCAGCCAGAGCCTGTGCCAGCATCTTCCATGCTTTGGTGGCCGCCGGGCCCCATCCGCCCGCACAAGCCTCAACCACCATAGGCACGAGTTGCATGCCGGCAGCATTGCAGGCCTGTTCCGTCTGTTGGTGGGTACGCTTCCGCACCTCGTAGTCAGTGGCAGCGCTCCCCCCTGAGGCCACAGTAGCTTCAGCACCTAAGCCCTAAATCATCCGGTCTGCTTAGGGAAGTTTTTCTGACTGCTTACGTTCAAGGTTTAGAGTTCAAGTTCAAAGGTGCAGGTTTCAGGGCTCAGGGGCGTGGATTCTAGGCTTCGCGCTTTAGGTTTGAAAACCCTCAAACCTAAACCATGGGGCTCAGGGTTCAGATAAAGCTTCCGGCCTGCGTGTCGGGGTCCAACGGCCAACGGCATTGGTGATCAAAATTTGCGTTGGGGTCCGGAAACGGATCCTGGCTTGGGCATGTGCTGAGCGCTTAGATGGGCTTGCTGTAGTTGCTATTCTGTGATGTATTAGCAGGCTTTACGAAAATGGCAGACAAATTTGCTGCCTGCTCATACTACCAGCTCCTTTCAAGTCAAGTTTATCCCAAGTATACAGCGTTGCCATGACCCAGCGTATCTTGCAAGGTACGGTAGGTTGCACCTTCTCGTCAAACTCCGCTGTGTACCAGGATAGCATGGGCACCACGAAGATATCCTTGCTTGATGCGCGTCAGCATTCTGGTGGTCTCGAGGTTACGAAGGGAAACCTCCCCCAGTGGTAGTCTTGGCACACACGAAAATCCGTTGCACGCAGAACATGCGGCAAGCTCACTGCTGAAGCATAATGCCAGGAGTCCTCACTGACAGCGGAAGGGAAGCAGTCGACACCTAACCTCAATCAACAAGGGCAATATGCCTGAAAGCCGAGCAGGCTGCCAACGGGTGCTTTCCCATTATCTCCTCTTGTCGCGAAGAGAGTAGACTAAGTTCCTTTAGACAACATAAGCCACTATAGTCCCTTCCGTCTTCGCGGAGCACGGCAAAAGCATGTGCTGGGTTGGTCACTCGTCGCAGGTTTCCATGATTCCCAGCAATTTTGCCAAGGAGTCCGGGTACTTCGCAGCCTCGCCAGGCGCACTGGGAATGGAGGAGTGGAACACATTAACAGTCCCTATATTATACCCTTATTAATGATCCCGTAGTTTCCCAAAATAAGGGGACCCCTAATATACCATAGTCCTTATTATGGGACCGCCAAATAAAGGTACCCCCAATTTTGGGAACCCCAATCCCTGTAGCGATCTCTACAATCCTTACAAGCCAACACAGGAGCAAAGCCGATTCCTGGCATTTTGTACTCCCGCTTGATCACCAGGAACTAGATTCATGTCGGGACTGCGAGACTCCTTCTGTTAATAGGTAAGAAGAATTTTACTCGGCTGCTGTTAAGGAACTTGAATTAAGTTACGATAAGAAGGAAATCCAATTATTTACAACATACCAATATCATGCTAAATTACATCAAGTTCCTCAACATCGACCCAGTTTAGTATAGAGGAGTGCAGAGCCAGCTCAATAACCAACGGGCCAAATCACCTCAGCATCCCACCTCTGTGGGGTTCAGCCAGAGCTCGTGGTTTCCCGGGACATAGAAGACGCGCCGGAACTTGGCCTCCAAATGCAGGCGTACGCACTGCGGCTTTTCTCCCTAGCTCAATTATGAATGGGAAAAAATGGAAGGGCCAGATCTACGGGATGACACAAAGACTTCGCTGGTGATGTATTCCCCATTCCCAAGTGAGCACCAGGAAGCTTCTTCTTTGTAGAAGCGGGCCTTGAGCGTTGTCAAGGCGCGCACGAGCGCGTTCCTCGCAACAGGTCTGGATTAGGTCCATGCTAGAGCACTTTGTTGGAACCGTGTCCTGGTGTCGCAGAGGTTTCCAGCGACAATCAGTACATCCTGCACAAAAAGGCAGACAGGAGCAAACTTCAATCACAGCAGCTAATCCTACAACTTTGCCCTATAGGCTCCAGCAGACGACCTGTCCTCTTGGAATTCGAAGTCATCAATTCGGTGTGCCCACTCCTGGTTACGGAAAGTCCAAGAAAGCCACAAAATAGCAAGTGAAGCGTTAGAGGGCCATCCTAATTGGCCAACACCCTAAATTGAAAAAAAACATGGACGGTAAATTGAGAACGAAATCAAAACTGGTTTGATACAAGGGCTTCTAGGGATTGAGTCCGGGATTAAGGATGTTGCTTCCCCCAACTTCCAAAACAAGGCTCCTATGACTATCAAATTGTTCTTTTAAAATCCTTCTTGTGGGGGTTGGGATTACCAAAAGCCTCTTCCCCGTAAGCCTCTGTATACACACAGCTTCTAGTTCATTATCCACTTAATTTTGCATTGATTCTTCCGGTTTGGGCGCTGGGGTTCTATACCAAAGTCCAATTTGTATACACCACTAAGCCAAAACAATCCTCACATAACCCCATTCATATATATATAGCGAGAGAGAGAGAGAGAGAGAGAGAGAGATTTTAAACCCTGTGCAATCCCCCTTTGGATTCAAAAGATCCCCTGAGTACAGTCGAAGTTGGCACTGCCATCCTCGTTGCACTTGTGGTCAAAGTGAACGTCAGAGATGGCATAGACCTGGTCACTTGCCGGATGTTAGTGGAATAATGGAGAATCAAATGGAGAAACAGATGTAAACTCACACGATGACTGCTGTCTAAAAGGATGCATATGGTTTAGGCATCGGCGGACTTGCTGGTTGCTACTGGGGAGTGAAGAGTAGACAGAAAATGGAAACTAGTACGAAACCGGGGACTATACTATACGGGCTACTGTAGGGATCCAGCCCTCCATTCCCCACTAACACTCAGTAAGGCTGCAAATTGACTAGCATGGGGTGTTCCCCAAAACACCATCCGGTAAGGACCCTCAGATATGTAGGGATTGCAAGGTGTTCTGGGGGTCTCTACAATAGCCCTATTGAAGCCCTCAGGCTCTGCCGCCTTCGTGGTGCCCTTTGGACGCCAAAGATCGACTCCGAACCGCTCACCTTGCTGGAATCAATATTTACATTTTCAGATTTAGGGTCTAGGTTAGATGGACCTCCACCCAGTCATAGTGACTGTAAGGGATAATACGGACTATTTTAGGGTCCTCTTATAATCCTATTTTACAAATACCACTATTACAAGGTGGGGGGTCCTCCTACGGTCTAGAGTTTAAGCTTCTCTGGCTTCAAGTTTATGTAAGTCTCGGTTGCTTCGGGCTTAAGCTCTAGGGCTTGGTCTCGGGAGTGAGCTAGGGGGCCAATGAGCACAGCTCGTACCTGTAGCATTTATTTGCAGGGTGGATGGGCGCTTTTGAATGGAAGGAGCATATTGCTTCAAAACAACGATTACTGCGGCTCCTGGGATGGGACAAACCTATACTAAGGTAATATTAGGGTAATATTGGGGTAATATTAGGATAATAGCGGGGTAATATTGGGGTTATGTTAGGGCTATATGGGTTATATGGGGATAATGGAAAAGAAAATGGAAACTACCATAATGTACATCCTGTCCCTAAGATAGATACCGACGCAGTGGGGGCACGGCTACTCATCCTGAACAACTGCATGCATCACTCTTTGCGAGTGTTAAAAAAGTGCCTACGTCGCCGCTGTCCATCGGCAGCCAGGAAGGTATCTTACAAAACACGGATGCCATCAGTTAAAATACATGTAGCAGACTCTAGGATATTACCTGGATACAGCTTGGGCTTTTGCCTACCTAAGGTCGGTAGGTCAGTGCCTCCGAACCCCCTAAAGTTTTATTCCTGGACGCTTCTGGGGATGTAAGGGCTTACATAACTGGAATGGGGCGTGCTTTAGCCATATAATGGTTCAGGGAATAATCCTGTTGAAAGCTGGGACCCAGAATCCGCCACAATAGTGGGATCCTCAAGCGCAAAAAGTGAAGAACGACAGTAGCAACCTCAAGTCACCGCAACAGAGGAGCTGCAGTAAAGCGCTAAAAAGAACAAGATCAGCAAGAAAAGTATGGGAGTTTCTCAAAACAGGGGTACCCCATGAGACCTTGACATTTTTGGCATAAAGGAACGTGTAACAGTTCCCCGGAAGATGATATAGCAGTTCTCCAATATGAAACTGAACACGAACGAAACCCAAGTCCCCGACGGAAACGCTGTCTGGCTGGGAGAGTTCGCCAGAGCGGCAGCATACTGATGCAAGCCTCTCAAGCTGTGATTGTAGCATCCTAAACCCTAAACGAGCGACACTCTGTCAGCCTGAGTACTAGCTCAACCCTGAACCCCTAAACCCCATAACCTGAAACCTCTAAACCCCTAAACTACCCCAAATCCTTGACCCTAAAACCTTGAAGTGGAAAGTGAGTCAATCCAAGCCTGCCGGCCCTTCAACGCAGCCATGTTGTTCGACTCCAACTTCAGGGCGTGGGCAAACTGCACGTAGGCCTGCTTAGCACTTTTGCAGGGGTTCATGTCGGAGTTTCTCCAAATAATCCCCTACATATTCCCTATATACTGCCTACATGATCCCTACATCATCTCTATATAACCCCTCATAATGATCCCCAGTATCCCCTGATAATTTTGCCGTTTCGGACCCCCAAAAAAAGGCTGATCCAGAAACGTCCTGTTTCCAAAATTGCTTTCTGTTGGTTTACGACACAAGCAGAAATTCGAGGCCCATTTTGCCATTTCGGGCCCCAGAAACCGCGCGTACTGGGGATTAGGGTTTAGGGTTTACCCTAAACCTACGAAAGATTAGGGTTTAGGGTTTACACTAAGCCTACAAAAGATTAGGGTTTAGGGTTTACCCAAAACCTACTGGGGGATTGAGGTTTAGGGTTTACCTTAAACCTACAGGGGATTAGGGTTAAAGGTATACCGAGACGCCTGCATGGTTTCTTACTGGGGGTGAGTAGGGAACAAGGGAATGTACTCCCAATACAAACCACATATAATATGATCCCTTGTTCCCTGCTAATCCCCAGTAGGTTTCGAAGAAGCCCTAATCCCCCGAAGGTTTAGGGTAAACCCTAAACACCAATCCGCAGTAGGTTTAGGGGCATCCAACTTCACGTAACCCCTGTAGCCTGACTTCTTACGATGGAAACTTCATCTAAACCCTAACCTTTAAACCCTAAACCCAAGCTCAAGCCCTAGAGACATGAGAAGCCCCATTTCGGATTCTAAAGGGGTCATGTCCTAAACCCTGAACCCTAAGCCCTAAACCCGGTCAAGCATGTCAACTCGATCAAGTCCTACAAAATCCTCAGGTAATGCCCCCCACTCCGCAAAACGTCTCACTTGAGTATTCAGGGCTTCGGGTTAAGGGCCGAACCAAGAAAAAGTCATCATTCTTTTATACAAATACTACAACCTCAAAGACTTGGTCTCAATTGAGGACTGTAGCACCATGTCCATGTCTTAAAGTCTATGAGCCATAGTCTACACTCCCAGTATCCCCCTTAATAAGCCTTATAATGTTACCCTATACAATCCCCTACATGACCCCCCTTAAGGAGTGAAGAACTAAAACCCTAAACCCTATATAACCCCGTTTAAACTATAGCTCACATTAAGCCCCAATCCCAACAAACTACCCTGTAATCCCAGTTTCCATTTCATTTTCCATTTTATTCTCCATTTGATTCTCCATTATTGGGGGGGGTAATGTCGGAGGGCCTTCTCTGTTTGGCCGCACGCCAGGAGAGCCATCCCAAAACGAGTTCGTGCCTGGAAGCTGCTCAGCACGGAACAAATCTGAAAAGCTCATGGTTACTGCTACAGTACCTTTACAGGGGATTATAGGGGGGTCTATAGGGTCACATAGGTGTGTGTGTGTGTAGGGTTTATTACTTAGGGTTTCCCAAACTTAGGGGCACCTTTTTCATCTTTTGGGGATTATAGCTTTTTGGGGGTCCTATGTTGGGGTCCCCTTGTATATGGAAACTAGATCCACTGCACGTATTCTGTCGTGTGTTTTCAAGGACTTGCACAAGAGCAGAGTTGGCCAGACCAGCCGTTCGTGTTGGAATTCGCAGCACTTCGTGTCCGCCCTCGAAAATCTGCGGTTTGTAACGCGTTTTCCATGTAGAGAAGGCCCTTCGCACTGTAAATTGCAGGCTAAAGTCCCGTTTTCGGAGTCCCCGAAACTAACACGGAAACCAGCTTCGTGCTGCAAATTCTCACACGAACACGGTGCGCAAGAAGCTGTTGATTTCTAGAGCAGGCTCTCAAGTGCATTAAAAATGAACTGGATTGTGGATTGGGCATGGATGCTCTGGTGACCGTACGCTCTTCGAACGCGAACGGGAGTATGGTTTGGGCGTGCATGCTCGGATGAGCGTATGCTCCTGGAGCACGAGCGGAACGATGGTCTCGGCATGGATGCATGGGCGCGTTGGACAGCCGAACTTGCGGCGTTCACAGGTGGAACAGCGAACATGCTTTAAAACCCATGGCAGAATACGCGCCGTGGGCCAACTACCATATGAGCCAGTACGAAGCTACTGTCCAAGATCATTCCACAGGATAATATGGAATATGATCTAGAAGAACCCATTTCAAGGAGACGCTACAGGATAGAACGCTCTAAACCCTAAACCCCATACCAGGTGTGGCTCTTTCAACCACACTCCTTTGTTCTACAAGTTCATGTGCGAAAGCAACCGTTTGAGGGAGCGAGAAAAGCTTGTTTCTCTTGGAACTCCATATCAGTCCTTCATGGGCATACTCAAGTGCAAGGGGAAGGGGAAGGCAAAGTATCAGTGAGAAGCTGCAATCCTACCTCCCCAGATCCTAAACCCTTGAACACCGCATGCTGATGGCCTTGACGAAGTCGCCTTTCTTCTCTACCGCAATCCTCGCAAAGGTGCAAGGCGGCATATCCTCTGTCACACTTGCAGCTGTCAGTGCAATGAGAGAGTCAAAGTTGTTCCAGAAGTCCATTGCGGTGCCCGCTGCTAGTACTACTCTTATTGCCCTTCGTGCTCTCGTGGCGTTGTTGCACTTGTCAACCTTCCAATATCCCTATATAAACCCCAATGTACTATAGTAGTTTCCATTTCATTTTCCACTATCTCTATAACCCCCAATATACTATAGTAGTTTCCATTTTATTTTCCATTATCCCTATATAAACCCCAATATACTATAGTAGTTTCCATTTTATTTTCCTTTATCCCTATATAGACTTTATGGCTCCGATGCACTGAGTTGCAAGCTCCGCATCCGCAGAGGCCTGCGACCAGTTCTTGAGCTGGCCTGGAGGGCTGCCAACAGGCCATAGCTAGGGCATAAGGGAACATATTATATAGGGTATTATATAGGGTTATATTGGGATAATGGGAAAGAAAATGGGGTATTATATAGGGATGACAAGGGGCTACATAGGGACTATATAGGGTTTAGCTAGTGTTTACGGTTACTTGTGGCGGCAACCACCACTACCTCCTACTGACTACTACTGCTACTGCCAATGCCACTTCCACTGCTACTGCTATTGCTGCTGCTATTGCGATTCCTACTATGATGACTGTACGGCCACGGTACTACAACATGACATGCTACCATCTCTCATGCCGCGACACCTTTGGCTCATCTTGCTTTGCTTCATACTTCTTTGCGCTGTGCCTTATGGAGATTATGTAGCGGTCATTTGGGGGGGACTCGCAAACTTTGGGGTCCCTTGTTGAGTCGTAATGGTGGTTATGACTGTTCTGCACATCTAGCAGAACCTGCGTTTTTACGCACTAATTGCTGAACCCTGAATCTCCGAACTCTACCAAAATCTCTATTTACCCATGTGACTGAGGCATCCGCTGAATGCCGATGCTCTGTTGGAAAAAAGAACTGACCTGGCGGGAGCAGGTGTTGATGTACGCACCACAGACTTTAGGTTAGGGTTTCTCAGAACTGCCGCACCTAAACCCCAAACCCCAAACCTACCATATAACCAAAAATTGCTTATGGTCCTCAACCCTAAACAATATACTATAGTCCTTATGGAGTCCTTATTATTATAGGGACTCCCAAAAAAAGAGGGCCCTTAAGATTTACAAGAAGGTTTCAGCCCAGACTCCCTCTTAAGGATGACGCAGTTTAGGCTCTAGAGGGCTTAGACATAAGGGTTTAGGGATAAGGGTTTAGCGTTTAGGACTCTAGGGATGAAAGTTTTTAGGTGAGGCTTTAGGGTTTAGGTTTGAGGTTTTAGCGTTTAGGGTTTAGGGTTTAGGTTTTGTTGTTTTTTTGGGAGGGCTTAGGGGAAACTTACGTCATAGTTGAACGTTGTGGAGCTTGAAACAGCTCTGGTTGCTCCTCAGGGTGACTGCTGCAGAGCTTGTGGAGGCATCCAGCAATCGTCACGTAGGAAATACATGGGGTTTGCACCAATTTTCCCTTGTATAGGCTGTCACAATCCCCTTCCTGTCCCACTAGGGCTCTCTAAGGGCCCCCGCCTTTTGAAAACCCTTCACTCTACACCCTACATCCCAAGCCCTAAAACCTAAACCCTGATAGGCAAGCTTGGGACCTCAGGAGGGCATGTTCATCCTCGGGCGGCACGCCATCAGGAACAGATGCCTTCACCTTCACAAGGAGCTGCAGATTCTATGCGAGTTCTATTGGGGTTAGATTGGGGTAATATTAGGGTAATATTGGGGTTCTGCGGGAAGTTTCTGAGGCATCTGCAAGCCTTCAATGGGAATATCATAGGGTCCCTTGTCGCAGTCCTGCAGTACAGATCCTGCCATTTTTGGGTATGTTAGGTAGAACTCTTTTGTTGCAGGCATCCACGTTCGAGTTCAAGTGTCTAAACTTCTGCTTCCAATAGAACGGAAGCGACAGGAACATATCTAACTACAGGGCGTCGACCAAACAATATCCGACTTGCTCAGTGGTCCTATAACGCACTTAGTGGTGACCCCCAAATTCCCGTCCCAATCCCTACAAGTTGCTGGGTCCCTAACTTACCGCCTGTTTTGTCAAATTCACTTGGGAACAAGGCACCTCCGCGGGAACCATAGCAAGGCCAGCCGTATAATGGGCGACAGCCAAGCCAAACTCGTTACCGCGCATGGCCTCACATGGTTTTAGAGGGCTAGGCCTGAAGCTTCAGGGATTAGACTTGTAGGCGTTCAAGGCTTAAGTAGGGTTTAGGGTTAAGAGTTCGGCATGTTGGGTTAGGGTTTTGCGCTTTAAGGTTTTAGAGCTTAAGGGCCAACATTCAGGGAATAGAGGCCTCACCACCCGCTGTAGCAGGCCGCACTGCTCAGACATGTGGAGGCACCCTACTACCGGATGTCTATGATCTGGTAGTTCCGCCAAATGGGGGGACCCCAATATAGGCTCCAAATATGATAATCCTTATTATAGGGACCCCAAAACGGTAGCCCCTAATTTTGGGAAACTTTAAATCACGATATGTACCAATTTCCATTTCATGTTTCATATTCCTTTCCATGTGATTCTCAATTATTGGGGGAATATGCCGATATAACCCTTTACTAGCCCTTATATAAACCTTACGTAAACGCCTACAAGCTCTGCTCAGAGCACCAAGACCCTATTCAAAGCAGCACGTCCGCGGAGAGACGCTCAACGCCCAGAAGAAAAAGACGTAATCAGCGATGTTTCCGCATGCTAACAAATAGCTGCGTAAGACGGTTAGCTATACGGAGTTTTAAGAGCCTGCGGGATAAGGCCTGGTATTTCACACGGTGAGTTTCGAACTAGTCCACACGCTAAACTGTTTGAACTCAGCAACTGCACCTTCAATTCATGAATCAAAGCCTCTCAGACACAGAAAGGGGAGGGAAGTCATGAACCAGGATATCGTGATCCAATCTTCCTCAGCCTTTACATCTCTAGTGTTTAGGGTTGAGGGTTTCGGGCCTCCCTTCAACCCCTATCCCCAACCCTAAACTCTTAACCTCAACCCCCAAGCCCTACAAGAGACCTTCATCTCTAACAATTTGCCAAGGCTGCGGCAACGTTGCCGTCTTCCTTCTCTTTGTGCGCAAGGTCGGTGTTCGCCGAATGCAGCTGCAGGGCCGTTTATTTCATGCACATCAGAAACTTCCTCCACACACAATCCCAGCCCCGAATAAAGGTTCAAATCAGGCTTTGAGAAGCGAAAGAAATCTTATCAGCATTTTGAATTGGGGCCGGTAGGCATGATTTACTTCTGGATTGGATCACTGCTCAACACTCTCCGCATTGGCTCCCCACACACAACGCGGAGATCATACAAATCTTGCTGCTGAATCTCTTACCCTACAGCCCTACACTCCAACTCCGAACAGTACACCCGCGGCCCTAAACCCCAAAGCCTTTAGCCTGAGCCCTGGGCACGTGCCAATGAAGTGAGATCACAAGAAAAATCCAATGATTCCCCAGAACCCTGAAATTGTTTCGTAGAAGGGCCGCTAATTTTTGGAATCCCCAAAGTGAGCCTATTATGTCAAGAATCTCAGGCTTAGTAGCCATGATAGATAAAAAAAGGTTAAGCGGATACCCAACCTGCCTCCAAAAAGGAAAGGAAGCTTTAAAAACTCAAAGGTTGACGCGCTAAAACCCAAGCCCTCAGCATGAAGAGCAGACCTGATGTGCCACTGAAGTCAAGGCATCCACATTGGAACCTTAGCTGGTTTAGGCTTTAAGGCTTAAGGAACTATATGGGATCATGACCCCAAACCCTTAACCTCCTGCAACCGCCCTACACCCTCAACCCATGAACACATACTAAAATATGATTGAGCTCCTAAACCCTAAACCCTAAACCCTAAACCGGGTGGGCTCAGTACCCGACCTAAACCTTGGCATCCCTTAAGGATCATTTTGGATGCCAGTGAGCTCAGGTGGGTTACGCTTTGTTTGGTGGATTTAAGGTCCCCCTTAAGTAGATAGAATATGGGGGTTATATAGGGATAATGGAAAAGGAAATGGAAACTACTATTTAGGGTTTAGGGTTTAAGGTTTATAGTTCCCCTTA
>CAJNIZ010046582.1:0-11149 GCA_905231905.1 Symbiodinium pilosum
CCTTAAGTAGATAGAATATGGGGTATATGGGGATCTTATTATAATATACCCAAGACCATATTCTATCTACTTAAGGGGGACTCTAAACCCTAAACCCTAAATAGTAGTGTCCATTTTATTTCCATTATCCCTATATAACACCAATATAACCCCAATATTCTATCTACTTAAGTGGGACTATACCCTAAACCCTAAACCCCTAACCCTAAACCCTAAATAGCAGCTTCCATTTTATTTTCCATTATCCCTATATAACCCCATTACAACCCTATATCCTCACTTAAGGGCATCCTGGGTTTAAGTACTGTTGGCCCCCCCAAGATCCGGCATGGCCCACCTCAAACCCACCTGCCTGGACAACTGTAAAGCTGTGCAGTAATGATGGAAAAGAAAATGGAAACTACTATAGGGCTTAGGGTTTAGGGTTTAGGGTTTGGGGCTTAGGGTTTAGGGTCAGGGGGGCTTAGTAAGTAGGTTAGTGAGGGGGATAAGTCCCCGGAACAAACTCAGCTTGATGCTAAGCCCTCATAAGCTGATCATGGCTGGTTTAGACCCCACAGGTCATTGTCAGATCATGACCACGACTAACCCCCAAACTCAAACATCTTTTAAGAGGAGAACCCGACGCTGAATCATTGAATCCCTGCACTCTAGAGATTATGAGGACCTTGCACCATGCTTCCTCCGGTAGGCCAAAACTCGTACTGTTCCCCGGAAATACCGAACACGAGGGGTTACTTGAGGAAGCAATTCTTGCTTGGCCCGTGCCTTTGAATATGCTGGTACATGAGGTCCTTATGAAATCAGACAGAAATTGCTCAAGGATCCCAGGGACCTACTTGGAGGGTCAGGGGGACTTAGCAAGTAGGTTCATAACCCCTATAACCCATGTAGTAACCCTAATTATCCCCGTTACTAAGCTACTTACTAAGCCGCCCCGACCCTCCAAGTAAACCCTAAATCCCAAACTCTAAACCCTATAAACCCTACAGTAGTTGCCATTTTCTTTTCCATTATTACTAAGTTCCCTTGACCCTAAACCCTAAACCCAGAATTTATGAGCTTCCGTGCAAGGCCTTGGCCTTCTGTGGTGCCTGACGGTTTGGGGCTTCGGATTGGGGGTTTAGGAGTTTAGGACGGTGAGAATCATGGTACGACCACAATATCGTGGGAAAAAAAGGTTTGGTAGTGCAAATATTAATGGAATGTCTCCAATTGTAGGGTGGTTCTAGAATGACTTGCAGGTCCTGGGCTTAATGCGCCTACCACGTGCCCATATGATCACCAAATACCTAAGTCTTCAAAATGCTTAGAGCATCTGTTCATACTCTGGCTTGCGAAGAGCTTTTTTGTTGAAAGAAAGCCTGCTTGCCCCCGGCCCAAACATAGAACTGCCTGTGTACTTTGGAGATTCCACGTTAAGCGCGTCGCTTTTAGTCTACATTGAGGACTATGATTATGTACTCTGAAATCCAGTGGGCCTTGAGGACCCTGAGAATATTTGGGAAATACAGACGATAACTGTAGTCCTCTTTACTTGCTGGTGGTTAGTAGGGGATAAGGGAATGTAATCCCTATATCATATGTTCTCTTTTTACCTACTAACCCCCACTAAGTTTGGGCATTCTAGGGTTTAGGCTTTTGGGCCAGAGTATGCAGAAGTCCTGTCAGGCAAGTCAAAAGCAATACCAAGCCCCACCCTAGACCACCCTCTATGTTCTGAATCTCTGAACCCATCCCCAAAAGCCTGCTCCAACTTCAAGGCACTGATAATCACGACGGATGGTAATTCTGCTGCAAACAACTTTTTTTTCACTAGCATATGAGGTACAGTCAATATTACCCGTATGATTACTGAACACGGGCTTCTTATTGGGGATCATATTAGGGACTATACTAAACTACAAAAGGAACCCCTACGTCCACTTTTACGGGTCCATTAGTCAGACTAATTCTGACAGCAGCTCAAATGAACTATGGTCTAAGAGTCTACACTTCTGAAAGGGGGTTATATAGGGGATCATACGAGGGAGTATTATACAGGCTACCAAGGGGTCTACAAGGAGTTTAGACTGAAGCTCATATGAAAACAGGAAGTCTAGAGATCCTTGCATAGCCGCGGCCTCATCGTCGGTCCCATCTACCTGCTCATCAGATCCAAATGAAAGTCCAGGGTGTCACGCTTTCAGCAGGGTTGCAGGGGTTAGCGTCGAATGGGTCCAGGGTCATAGTACATGGGTTATTCAAGATCGTAGGCCACTCGGGTTCTAACTTACAATACAGCACCTAATACTTAGGGGTACCAAAAATGGGACCCTAAATTTGTGAACTACCCTGAACCCTAAACCCCTCAACTCTACCATACCTAATTTTGGGAACTACCCACATGCAAACCATGAGGGGATCTCCAAGCTCGGGCCCCTGCACATAGAAGTTCCAGCTGACCATCCCTCAAAATTCCTCCTTTTGTCGCCCTAATTAGTAATCAGGGTTTAGGGTTATAGGATCCCGCACAATACCTGCGAGGGTTATAGGATCCCGCACAATACCTGCGTAATCTCCATAGATCCCCAGGGTCTCTAAGGGCCCTCTATTCTGTGAAACTCCGTGGGGGGGACTCCTCCTATGGATTCTGGCTGCTTTCTGAGAAGCTGCACGGCTAAACATTGGGTTTATGAAAATGAAAACTCAGAATCTACTGTTGATAATGCAGGGTCATCAGCTCCCTCCGATCCACAACATGTGAGCCACTGTCTAAACTCCTAGTATCCTCCGAAACCAGCCCTATAGTACTCCCCTAAATAATCCCCCACAAAATCCCCGTTTAAGTAGTTTAGACTACGGCTCATGTAGCCTGGCTTTCAAAGGACAGACTCTAAGCTTTGCAGGGCTCTGTAGGGATCCATGTTCGTTCGCATGAGTGATAAAAACTTTTTTGTAATCAGTAGTAATCAGTACCCAAGAGCTTCCTTAAGCGGTCGTAGGCAGAAGACTATGTTAACCCTAGTCTTCCAGAAGGATTCATTATTTTGGCCCTTCGTCGTGGAACCCTGTTGTTTTGAAGTCTCCAGTCACTCCAACCAGATGAGTTCTTCTGGAAGATTGGGCCCGACTTCTGGAAGAGACCTACTAGGAAGAATAAGATTGGCCGCACGCGCGACGGACGCAAAGAGGCAATTTCCATCACCAGGCATATCGGAGAACTTGAGACTTGGAGGCACACGAGCGCGGAGCCGCTCGAACAATCGCTCCAAAGTTTGGCGTTGCAAAGGAGGGACTGGCGGACAGCCTCCGCAAAATTAACGGCTTCAGCATCTGTGGGTGGCCACCACCACCACCGCTGAATGTACACATTCACGCCCCAGACTGGGGTGCGCACTGCATGCTGTCTTGCTTGGCAAGAACCTGAGCAAAACCTGTGTCGACCTGACCCTCGAGTGTTCTAGCGCGAGCTCAGCAAGCCTCCTGTTCGGCAAACTTTTGCTTTGTGCGAGCCTCATGCTCAGCGAAAAGTTGCTCTTAAGCATTCGGTGATGTGTGTGAGCGGAAAGGCTGTGGAAACCTAACAAAATGCCAAGAATGTCCGCCTTACAGCACATGCAGAATTAGATGTCTACTATCCCACAAGCATATCTGGTAGTTTTTCTAACTAGGGGACCCCATTGTGGACCCCAACACACTACATCATAGGGGCCTCCAAAAAGGTATCCTTAATTTTGGGAGAAAAAACCTAAACCCTAATCCCTAAAGCCCAAAGAATCCTAAATACCCTATACAACCCCTATATCCTCTTTTGTGGGAAACTCCAATCTCAAAGGCCCCATGGTAATCCCCCACCCAGTAATGCGTACCACAAGGGACTATTGTAGGTATATTGCGGCCCTATTAACTCCATATGGGGGTTTCCACAAATTAGGGGCACCTTTTTAGGGATCCCTATAGTAAGGTTTATAGTATATTTGGGTCTATTTTGGGGTACCCCCATTTTGGGAAACTACCATATTAAGGAGCCATTACTAGAGGGGGACTTGACCAAACCCTACAGTCATCCCGGTCATCTAAGCTGGCTTGACTAAGCCCAGGCCTCAAGTCAAACCTTACACCTACTGGGAATGTCAGGAGAACTTGGGTTTAGGGTTTGGGGTTTAAGGTTCGGGGTTTAGGGTTTGGGGTTTGGGGTTAGGGGTTTAGGGTTTAGGGTTTGGCTCAGAGGGAATTAGTAAGTAGGCAGAAACTGGGAATAATTAGGGTTACTATATGCCTTGTAAGGGTTACTAACCTACTTACTAATTCCCCTGACCCTCCAAGTAAATCTTACACGGTTTAGGGTTTAAGGTTTCTCCAAAAAGGGGCCATAAGGGTTGCTTAGGGTATACAGGCTTAAATAGCGTCTAGGCGGTGAGGGCTTAGGATTTAGGCGAAAGGGGGTTCCTGGGGGTGTCCCTAAAATCAGGGATGTATTTTTTGAGTGTCTAGATTGGGGTGCCCTATTTTCAGAAGTTACCACATAGACCGCGCCTACAGCTTAAACCCCACGAGTCAATGCACAATCTGCCTCGCCGAAGATGTGAGCTACGTGGAGCCTGCAGCAGAGCATGTTTTGAGGTATGCGTTCGGTTGTGGGGGTATAGGGTTTATAGCGTTTGGGGCTACTTGAGTGAGAAGACAGACTGCCCAAAAAGGCAGCAAAATTTAGGGTAAGCTTTGGCCACTCCCTCCGACAAGAAAACTCTCTTCTTCCTTAATACCAAAAAGCCCCAGACATGTAATCCTAGGTAGAAAAAATATCTCGCTTAGCGGCTCGTCAGGTTTACGCCGCACAACACCTGTTGATGCAGGGAGCATTGGGGGAGCACATGAATTGTATATGAAGGGCTGATAGCGAGGGGAAGGGAAGGTGAACTCCGATGTTTTATCCGGACAAAAGGGCACGCGTCTGAGGCTTAAAATGTAGGAGAAGGTCAGTTTGATTTAGACCGACCCATCCTCTCACAACTTAGCTTGGAACCTCTGCATGATCTCAGCAGAAAGCATGCGGCCTGTCCATCACAGCTCAACCTAAACATATCTTGCCAGGCGGGCCGGTGTATAAACAAATGACAAGCAACGGGCTAAAGGACTAAACGCAATGCTCCAACCGACACAGTCCCAATGTACCCTGGGTAGGGTCCTGTGGCGCTGCGTGTTGGGTATTCACCTGCTTCGGTTGGAACAAAGGATGGTAATAGTTAGGGTCCCTACTGCACCCCAAGTCTGGAACCGTAGGCACCCCTGAGTTTAAGCCCGCAAGCTAAACAAGTGCAGCCCACCCTGCAACTCCGCCCTCAGTTGGAAAACCTATAAGTCCTGTACTGCCTAAATTCGGAGCCCCAATTTTCAAAACCCCCAGCCACCAAACCCAGCACTCTGCACAAACTCGGGCCCAGGCGAATATGTCACCGAGTAGCCAACGAACACAACCAGCGAAATCACCTACGCGACTTTCTGTCCGACTGTGTCTGGGGTTCGGACTTTGGATTAAGGATTTTAGGAATTCAAGTTCCTGGAGGTTAGGGCTTAAGAGCTTAAAGCCAGGGTTTGGGGTGTTTGGGGCTGGGGGCTTAGGATTCAGAGTGAACTTTGCCTGTTTTCGCTTGCAGCTTTGTTGGGTCGAATCCTTTTTTGTCCTGGAACATGCTGACAAACTGGTAATGCCTGGCAAGCTCCACTGTTGCCACTTCTTTCTGCGAAGGCTAACTGGCCAGCCTGCTAGTTCAAAGCGTGCGAGGGGCTTGAAGGCCAAACGTGTTAAATCTATATGCAGGCCCCAGACGGTATGTTTAAGCGTGAACATGCCCTACACCCTACCCCCTGAAGCAGATACACCCAAAGCCTAAAACAGAGCCTAACCCCCCCCCATGAGCCTCAACCCCTGTACAAACCAAAAAACTCAAGAACCAAAGTTTAGAGTTCATAAATACTCTGCTTCAAGTCGAGCTATACGTTGTATAGCTAATTTCAACTAGTTGCAACTAGCTCCGAAACTCCAAGTTCACCCCAACCGGAACATGAATGAAACATCTGAAATTTTCAAAGGCCTGGGCCCCACTGGGGTTCTATGATGATTTGGGCGAAGGTCAGACATTTGCAGCATAAACTCTGCTCGTATAATTACACCCTGAATTCAGTATTCAAACACCCAAATCCAACAGGCAACTTGAACCTACATCAACCTTGTATACTTCGCAATACTGTAGAAGGGGGACCCCAATATAGACCCCCCGAAAGGTACCCTTACTTTTGGGAAAGCCCCAAATAAGTCCCAACATCCTCGCACTGCCCGAACTACCAGACTCAGGCAGAGCCAAGACCCCCCACCTCGATCGGGCCAAGCGCCCACGCCATGATGACAATCTGCACGTTTAGGGCTCAGGGTTTAGGGTTCAGGGTTTACAGTTTAGGGTTGAGGGTTTAGGATTTAGGGTTCAGGGTTTAGGGTTCAGGGTTTAAGGGTTAGGGTTTAGGGTTTCGGATTTTCCCAAAATCAGGGGTACCCTTGTGGGAGGGGTCCCAGAACAGCGCTCAGCCCGCGCATCTCGCCGCGCTTCCACACCACCAAAATTGTACGGAAGCACAAAAACCCCCTTTAAATACCGCACAAATCGGGGCTGGGACGGACTACAGGGGCTCTTAAATTAGGTTGATTTTTTACCAAAAAAAATGCATCCTTCTGCATACCCTCTCAGCAAAATATGCGGGAAGAAAAGCAAGCTTTTCCTCGACCCCTGCAATGCTGCACGCCCCTGCAGCTGATCCCTCGCAATCAGCTGTTGTGATTGCGCCACAAGGCAACCCTTATATCAGAGACATAATCTTGTACATACTGAGGGGCATCTCGCACCCTGTGAACTGGGCATGGATGCTCTGGTCATCCTATGCTCTTGGGACACGAGCGGAATTATGGTTTGGGCATGGATGCTGCGGTGGGCGTATACTCTTGGAACACGAACGGAATTATGGTTTGGTCATGGATGCTGTGGTCATCCGATGCTCTTGGAGCACGAACGGAATTATGGTTTGGGCATGGATGCTGCGGTGAGCGTATGCTCTTGGGACACGAACGGAATTATGGTTTGGTCATGGATGCTCTGGTCATCCGATGCTCTTGGAGCACGAACGGAATTATGGTTTGGGCATGGATGCTGCGGTGAGCGTATGCTCTTGAACAGGAACGGAATTATGCTTTGGGCATGGATGCTGCGGTGAGCGTATGCTCTTGGAACACGAACGGAATTATGGTTTGGGCATGGATGCTTTGTAAATCGCACTCATTCAAAGATGAACGGAATTATGGTTTGGTCACGGATGCTTCGTTAATCGCACGCAGCTGGCAGCACAACATTACGGAGGCGCTTTCGCGCGGAGGGCGCGCAGAATTTGCGGCCTAAACGGCAGCGTCATATGGCCAGCGCAGGGTATTCCACATGTGGTTTCCTGCAGCGTAACGTCTGGGCTGAGGGCATAACAGGGACTCTCATATCTTGGGGTCTATATTTGGGTCCCCCTATTTTTGGAAACTACCGTTTGTTAGGGGTTTGGCCGAGGATGAAGGAACTGCGAATTTGGGTTTAGGTGTCATGGTTTTTTTTATGGGACCTTTTCGAGGTTTAGGGCTTAGGGTTTTATGTAGGGGTCTAGGGTTTTTGGGCTGTAGGGGTCTGGGGTTTTGGGGCTTAGGGTTTAGGGGGCTGTGGTTTGCGGGTTTGGGGGGCCTGATACCCCTTCACCCAACACACAAAAGCCTTCAACATGAAACCCTGAACCTCGAATTACACCCTAAACCTTAAACCCTAATGCTTTAACCTTAAGCCCTAAGCCTTAAACCCTAAAGCTTAAACCGTAAACCCTCAACCCCAACCCAACGAGGATATAACTTGGGTCCTATACGCTCCCAAGCTCAAGGGCATATACTGGATGTTCATTCAGGGTTTAAGATTTAGGGTTTAGGATTTAGGGTCTAAGATTTAGGGTTATGGGTGAAGGGTGCTGGCTGGTGTGGGAAATGAATAAATTCTGAACAAACTCTCTGCAGCGGTTATTACAGCGTCACATAGCCAAAGATTGTGGATTTTACGCCTGCCTCTAAGTATGCAGACCAGGATTACGATTGCTGTTGCAGATGATGGTGCTAGGTCTGATATGCCAGTTGCGGCTACTTCCATGACCATTTCAGTAAAACAAACTGTTCTTACTGTCACGACCGTGCTGTTAAGGCCAGACACCTCTTTACCCATTTGTAGGCAGGGTCCGAGATTGCCCCCAGTCCAGGGGCTGTTGCTGTAGAGTAGAAATGCCCTGTACAGTGGAAATTTCAAGTGTCGGGCACCAGGGGCCCTAGGAAGACTAAGGGATAATAACATTAAGGGACTCTGGTGTTTCTTCGGGATTTCACGAAAATGCACTGAGAAACACCCATGTGCTATTTAGCGCATCGTCTGCTGGACCAGACGTTTGGCCGCATTTCATGGCATTACTGGGCAGTGCTGCTACAGCGTCCGGCCATCAGATGTGAATGTCAGGCATGCCCATGCATCCTTGCCCCTAAACCATACATGTTACACCACATCACCATCCTAAATCCTTAAATCCTCAACCATCTGACCCGACCTGGACCTCCCAAATACCCGTAAGAACGGACCACATATCCGTTCTTTTGGTTCTTGTGGATATATGGTCCATTGCCCATTGCTCTATAGCTTAGCGTCAATGCCATCAGTATAGGTGTCTTTTTGGGGTCTAGGTCTAAGGAACCTAAATCAAGTTACCATTATTCAGAGAAAGCTCTGTTGCTCCCTAATTACATATCCATGCTGTGGTTACTTTATGTAAGCTCCTCAGCACCAAGCTGCCCTAAGTCCAAAACCCTAATCCCCAAACCCCCAAAACCCAAACTCTAAACCCTAAATCCCGAAATCCCTCGGCCCCAAATCCTAAATCCTCAACCCTAAATCCCTAAACCCCACCCTAAACCCTAAACCCTTAACCCTTAACCCTAAACCCTTAACCCTAAGGCCGCCACCATGAAGAAGGCCAGGCCAGTCACCACGCCCAGGACGAGCAGCAGCACTAAGAAAGCCAAGGTCGGATCCTAGGAAGCTACTGGTAAGGGTTTCCAGGGTTTAGGATTTTGGATTTAGGGTTCTAGGGTTTTAGGGTTCTAGGAAGCTACCGGTAAGGGTTTATCAGGTTTAGGGTTCAGGGATTAGGGTTTAGGGTTTAGGTTTTGGGGTCAGGGGACGTAGTAAGTGGGTTATACGGGTCTTTAACCTATTTCCTACTTCTCCCTGGCCCTGCAAGTAGCGTTTAGGGAAATAGGGTTTTAGGGTTGACGGTTCAGGGATCTAGGTTTTAGGGTTTAGATGGGTTTAGGGTTCAGGAATACAGGGTTTAGGGTTGAAGGTGCGGGGATATAGGCTTGAGGGTTTAGATTGGTTCAGGGTTTTCAGGGATATAAGGTTTGGGGTTGAGGGTTCATTCGGGTTAAGTAAAGGGTTCGGGGATATTGGGTTCGGGGATATTGGGTTCAGGGTTCAGGGTTCGGGGATATAGGGTTTTAGGATTCAGGGATATAGGGTTTAGGGATATAGGGCTTGGGGTTCAGGGATATGAGTTTTATGGCATAGGGTACAGGGTTTAGTGGTATGTAAGGATGTAGAGGGATCAAGGGTTTAGGGGCCTATTTAACTAGAATAGTGGAGACTTGAATGGAAAAGAAGATGGAAAATGAAATGCAAGCTGGGTTTCATTTTGAAGTTTAGCATGGGGATCGTAAAGTAAGAGTAGGGTTTGGGGGCATGTATATAAACATGAAAGGACCATCAGGGCTGAATACAGCAACCGCTTGGGGCATCGTGGTTTGGGACCGAGGGTTGAGAGTTTAGAGCTTAGGGTCGGGGATTTCGTTTCAGATTTTGGGTTGGAGGCTAGATATTTCTTCGCTCTGGGGCCTGGGGTTTGGGGGCTCAGAGCTTCGGGTTCAAGATCTAGGGTTCAGGATTTAGGGTTTAGACTTTAGGGCTTAGGATTTAGGATTTAGGGTTTAGGATTTACGCTGTTAGGGATTTAGGGTTTCAGGGTCTTGGGATGATGGATGAAGGCTCAAAGCTTGCAGCTTGGGGCTTGGGGTTGTGGGTTCAGGCTGCAACTCAGGGGCTCTAGGAAAAGCCAGAAATCTTGGTAGATGTGTGGTTCTACTTGTAGGGGGCCTTCCCTAAACTTAAAACCCTAAACCATGCAATTGGGTTGTTCTCAAAGTTATGGGCCTTTTTTGGAGGTAGGTTATATTACAGCACCTAATATTTAGGGGTACTAAAATGGGGCCCGAATTTTGGGAACTACCCACATGAGGACTCCGTCCTGTGAAGGCCCCCAAGAAGACCGAGCAACTAAAAGAACCGCCAGTGTAGGATTCAGGGCGTCAGGGTTTAGGCTTAGGGTTTAGGGCATGTAAGAATTTGCCTCCCGCGATTGCTAGCACTAAGCTACTCACCCTTGTGAAAAGTCTGACCTTCGAGCTGTGGGGACGCTTTTTCTTGGGGGCGGGGCATACTTGTGGGCGCGGGATCGGGAGATTCAGATTCGGGGCCAAATGCTGAGGATTAATGATGCAGTATCTTACTCGGACTTAGAGGACAAGAGAATATGCTGACTATACAGACAATCCGAGCTTGCAGCAGAACGCCAAAATGACACACGTGTCAGACGTCACGCTTCTAAACAAGCAGCAATCAACTCAACACACAACAAGAGCGCCCACAGAACACTCTTTTTGGATAACTTCGGCAGGCGGCATCTCAAGTCGTTCCAGCGCGTCCGCTGCCGCTATCAGCGGTGCCGCGGGACGACTGCTGCCCCACCGAACTATTGGGTGGTGTGGGAGGGTGTTCGAAAGAAGATCCGCTACTCTGGAAGCATCCTGAGCCGATGCCTTCGGCATTCGCTCTCTCTTGTCATTACGTGTGCAAGCACACTCCACGACAATCCGAGCTTGCAGCAGAACGCCAAAATGACACACATGTCAGACGTCACGCTTCTAAACAAGCAGCAATCAACTCAACACACAACAAGAGCGCCCACAGAACACTCTTTTTGGATAACTTCGGCAGGCGGC
>CAJNIZ010046582.1:20199-37711 GCA_905231905.1 Symbiodinium pilosum
CTAGACCCTAAACCCTACACCCCTAACCCTAAAACCCTAACCCCCCTAACCCCTAAACCCCTAAACCCCTGAACCCTGACTCTGCCATCCTACAGCTTTCTTAAACCCGAAATGCGGATTTGCCAAAGTTACGGGGTACCTTTAAGGAGGATACAAAGGCTATATTAGGGCTTTAAAAGTTTAGGGATTAGGGTTTAGGGTTGGGGATTAGGGTTTAGGGTTTCCCAAAATTAGGGGTACCATTTGGGGGGGGTCATTTTGGTGCCTATATTGGTGCCTTCTATTTATGGAAACTACCAAATTAAACAGCCTAATTTGGAAGGCGTTTGGGGAATACTTGGGGCCAGAGGACCTGCCGAGAACGTAGCTGCTCCCAGACTAGGGTTTAGGATTTAGGGCCTTGGGCTCGTATATGGCTCAGTAGTGGAAAGGCTTGGCAGAAGTCACTGCCGACATGAAAGTCTTCAGGTTTGGGCTATGTTTGGCTCGCAATACGGCTGCTCGTTTTTCTACCCACGATAAAATCACAGTCAAAGAGTGCCTGGTAGGATTCATCTGTGGTCCAGACGCCTATGCCCTGCGCCCGCTCATACCGAGCGTGCACCACAACATAGGTTTTACAATACCGGCGTCTGGAATTTCTTGTGCCAGTGTCACGCAACTGTCCATTTGGAAAGCTTGTACCCTTCAAAGCCTTTACACACAGACACATGTTGTGAGTCCAGGCATACTGTTCCTGCAGGGTCCATCAAGACCTTGATCCTAATTTGCTCGAATCCTGCTATTTCTTTTCAGGCCTTTTTTGGAACTGCGCGCATACACTTGAGACAGCCTTACAGACGGTGTAAGAGGCATCGGACAGTAGGAACGGAGCTTTGTTGTGGGGATTCACTCTATGCCTGTATGCATCTTAGCCTTGGATAGCATTTCTACTCCTTGACTCCTTGCTCCGGAACTACGGCAACTTTGCCTGTTTGGCGCTAGGGGAGATGCATTATTTGAAGCATGCGTCGGGTGAGCGCAGAACAGTGTTTTCACTGCTCCGTTTCCTAGCTTACTGTACATGGACCGTTGCTTGGCTTACTTGTCACTAATACTGCAAAACGTCCAGATCTCTCGTTTCCGATTTCCTTTAGAAAATACATGTCGCAGTCATGGCTTGGCACAGTGCATCACAAGTATCCCTAAACCCTAAACCCTAAACCCTAAACCCTAAACCTCTGCAGCTGCAAGCGGAAAACGCAAAGAACCATCTGGGCCTGGAGGGTTCTTACTTAACTCACTACGAAACAGCGCCCACCAGGAGGAAAAAGTGTTGAGGCCCCTATATGTAATCTTACCAGGGTTTAGGGCTTAGGGTTTAGGGTGGTGGGGGCCCAACCCAAAACAAGCTCTTACGCACATAACCTTCTCTGATGGTCCCCGAACGCAGCAGAAACGATATTGGGTTGAGGGTACCTTTTCCAGTATTCATAAAACCGCACCTAACCCAAAGGGTCCATGTACCTGTATAGTATAGACTTAGGGCAAAAAGGGGCTCCCATATAGTTATTTCAGAGCCCAAGTATATACTATATAGCTACATGGACCCTGCGTGTAATAACAAGCAATGTTTTGGGAAGCCGTATAAATGAAGGGGTGTCCTATACGTAAGGAAAGAGTCTTTATGGATAAGTTAGTTCTTGATTAGGGTTTAGGGTATAGGGTTAATTCGTAGGCTTCTATAAGAAAATTTGATTCGCGTCAGCTTCATAGCCTCTGTACAGCTTGTAGACTAGAAACTATATAATAGAACGCAACGGAAATCTAGCCACAATTAGGGATTCTGCTGCTTTCCTGAGGGATTGACTGCCTTTCTCCCACGAAATAGATCGGCCGACATATAGGTCTAGAAAATTGACTATAGCCGATTACAACTACATACTGAGACTACTTGGCTAAGGATCTCTGAATCTATTTCATCCCACCCCAAAATCTCATTGTACCATGTTCGGAATACCCTCAGCCCTCATGAAAACCTTTAACCCTATAGCCCTAAACCAAACCGTGCGGGGGATGGGGGGTGCTCCGTTATGAAGGAGAAAAGACCTACAGAGCAACCTCCAAGCGCTAAAATGTGGAGCCTCCTACATACTATAAGGGCCTAAATTACATAAGTTAAATCCGGAATCAAATTAACAGAATAAGGTTTCGGGTGCAGGGGCAGTACCCCAATAGTGGAGAATCAAATTAAAAAGGACATGGAAGTTAGGATTGTATAGGGACTATACAACGATTGCATTCATGAAGCCTAGATAACTACCAAAATGAGCCTGACATCTATTTGACGTACCCTGTACGATAATCATACGAGACTTAGGACCATAATAGTGGCAATCATTTGGGCCGGCACATTCCCTACCAAACTCCCTAAACCCTAAACCCTAAGCCCGAAACCGTAAACCTGAAACCCTAAATCCTACACATCCTAAACCCTACACACCCTAAACCCTAAGGCCTTAGGGGAGCGGCACACCAAACAGGACCTACCTCTGTAAAAAAATAAATATATAAGCTATAGTTACACTCCTAATACCCCCCTGGAGTTTAGGGTTTAGGATTTTTGGTTTACTCCCCTTTTCAATCAACTACACAACTCCCTTTAAGGAGTTTAGCCTATAGCTCATATCTTATCTTTCCTCCTTTCCTGATTTCCAGGCTACTTTGCGCCTACACTCTATATGAACCCCGAACCCCAAACCGCAGTCCCTAAATCCTGAACCTCAAAAAGTTGCTAAACTCTGAACCACGTGCCACTAAAGCGAGGTCAATGGCAAGAATTTAAGGGAATAACACCAAAAAAGTCTCAACATGTTACCCTTTATTCCTGAACGTGTCCACCTGCCCTGAACTAATATGCAACCTAAACTGCCATCGGTATAGAAGGGGCATCTGTGGCGTTTCAGGTCCTTTTGCGGAAGCCGCTAAAGAACCCTAAACTCCAAAACCCGACCCTAAACCCTAAACCCTCATTCCTCAGGAAGCCACAGGTAAACCAGAGTTTTTGGTTTGGGGTTTAGGGGTTTAGGGTTTACGGTCTACCCCCCGCCCTAAACCCTTACACTCGAAGCCCAAAACAGCCCGTGGCAATCCTCAAAGCTCCGAAAGGAAGCCAAAAAGGGTCCACAAAGGCCCCTGCCTGTCTAAAAGAGAGCCTGAATGGGTTTAGGGTTTCGGACTTAGGGTTTAAGGGTTCTGGGTTTGGGATTTGGAGTTTAGGGGTTCTGGGTTTAGGCTTTAGGCGATCTGGGTTCGGGTCTAGGGGAAGGTGGCTAGTGGATTGTCGATCTAAGTCCGGACCCAGGCGCAATGCCGTTGCGTTCGTCAACGAACCGATCCCAATGGGCCTCTGTGTGTCTTCATCTTGGCTGGTGGGTTTAGGGTTTAGAGTAGGACTTCTTCATGAGAGCTTTTTCCTCCCGTTGCAGTGGGCATCCCAACCAAGCAAACGGGAGGGTTTTGGGTTTAGAGGTTGAGAGGTTAGGGGTATAACAAGATCCAAAGGGTATGTGTGAGGGTTGTGATAAGTCTTCACAGTTCTTTCCAGGAGTGACCTGGCGAAGCTCCCGTAACAGTTCGCCCTGCTGACCGAGTGTCGGCGACCGGCACTCCACAGGGAACTAGCCCAATCGCTAAACCCTGAAACCTAAACCCTAAACCCCAACAATGGACTACGAAAATTCCTGGCGTGTACTGTGTAGGACCAAGACACAGCTGCCGACAGGTAGGGTTCAGGGTTTAGCGTTTAGGGTTGAGCAGCTTAGCATAGGGTCCAAGGCTCTTGTGGTATCCCCCCACCCTCCCTTCCCCCCCTTCCCCCCCCTTCCCCCAATCTCTGCGTCTCTCTACTACCTCAACCGTTCAATCTGCGGAGGGCAGCGACATGCCGTACTTAGTAGCGGCGACCTTCCAATCTCAGTCTAAACTTTGACCCTTGAACTTCACGCTGTATGATGATCAGCGATGGAGACACAAATGGAACATAAAGTGGACAACCAAATGCAACATGGGTTATATCGTAGTTTACCTGAAATACAGGGACCCCAACAAATCCCATGATCCTTCGAGGCACCCCTAATTTGGAAAAACCCTAAATCCTCATCCCTAAATCCTCATAACCCTATGTGTCCTTTATAACCCGTACTTAACCCTATAAAAACCAAAGATATCCCCTATATCCCTATATCCCCAGCCCTAAACAGCGTGCCTTGTAGTCGGAGATGGCCGCTGCCCCAATGTCGAAGGCGACGTCCACTCTGAAGTGAAGCATCGCCGCCGCCACGCTGCCGTCCATCTGAGATTTAGGGCTGAGGGTTTAGGGTTATATTGGATTTATATTGGGTTATATAGGGGTTATATTGGGATATTGTCCCCTAATAATGGAGAATCAAATGGAAAAGAAATGGAAGATGACATGGAAACTGAGATTATACAATTAGGGGACATAGGGATTATCGTCTAGACTCCTAGCATCCCCCTTAACAAGCCCCATAGTATTTGCCGAGAGGATCCCCTATATAACCACCCTTTAAGGAGTTCAGGTTTTTGCTCATGTACTTGGTGGTTGAGGTAACTGTGCGCGTAGGGCCTATGGCTTAGGATTTGGGGCTTGCATTTAGGAGCTAGGATTTAGGGTGTAGTGTAGGGTTCAGGGTTGACTTGTAGGATTTAGGGTTTAGGGTTTGGGATCAGCGGGTTGAAATCTGCTCGGGCCTCTGAGAACAGCTGAGAACCCGCAGCAGAGCTGAGTTTGCGCTGCAAAGGAAAGATGTGAGCGTTACTACAGTCCCTATTCGAGGTATGCCCGACAAAAACGGGCACCGACTGTTGGAAACAAACCCTGAAGCCTATATTGCAGCTAAAAACTCTGGTGCCCTTGTGGAGCAGACATGCAAGGGGAGGCCGCTTTTGGCGCAAGACATCGCAAACGATTATAGGGTTCAGGGTTTGAGGTTTAGAGTTTGAGTGTAGGGTTTAGGGTTTTAGGGTCGTGGAGATTTCGGTAAGCTTGCTCCAGATGGTTTGCAGCGGCACGTGCCCTGCCCTTGGCAAAAACTTGCTGCAACAACACTTGGAATGTATATACATACTTATGTATCGAGACTGCCTCCCATCCAACTGGCATTCGGATGCCTTAGGGTCCATCACGAACCTTTATTTAGCTGAGGTGTGACTCGATTCAGGATTGTCCGCAGTTTCGGCAATGACGGCATCCAGGTTGCGCCAAGCCCTCGAAAGCAGGACCCGCAGACTGTTAAATCACATCACCCTAGATCCTAAACCAAAAATATGGCCCCTGCAGGGCTTGAATCACATGCCAACATGGATTGCAAAGATGGTGGACAGAAGCTTCTTGGAAGAGGTTGATGGTTTTGGATTTAGGGTCTATCCTTCAAAGCAACCCTCATCATCCACTCACAATCATCGCATATCCCAGACACGCCTACCACACCTCTACCCTAAACTCTGAAACGCAAAAATACATCCTGTTTTACCGCTAGCCCTCAACCCCAAACCCCAAACCGTGAACCCTAAACCCTAAACCCTCTGAGCTGACTACCATCCAGAGTTGCTCTTGCATCGGCAAATTCCCATTTGAGAAATACAGCACCTTCGGTTTAGGGCGTAGGGCTTGGGGTCACTGTTCATGTGGAGGTTTCCAAAAAATCAGGGAAACCTTTTGGGGATTCCAACTATAAGGATAAGAATCGGTTGGAAGGTATCCCTAAACCTTAAACAAACCCCGAGCCCTAAACCTATTTGTGAAAACTACTACTTAGGATCTGAACTTTCAGGGTGCAGGCCTTAGCCTTCATAGGCAAACAGCTCTTGTTGGAGGGTACGTAGGCCGCCTCCTAGGATAATTCCCCTTCCCCCGTTAACACCCCCCCACCCCAGAATATCAAATAGTCCTCCTTCAGTAGATAGAAGATGGGGCATATGGGGATCTTGGGGACTATGTGTCCTCCAATATACTCTATTAAAACATATTGGAATTGTTGATTATGAGGAGGTCGCAAACTTCATAGCATTTCAGGGTCTGTAATCGGGGCCTCTATTATAGAGTTGGGGTCGAGTTCTACGCTTATAAGTCGGATAAATTTTACGATGATGACTGGTTGCAACCTCATTTGGGGCACAAAAAAGCAGGCGCAGGACCCCAATCGCAATGTGCCTTTTGAAAGCGATCCGAATTATAGCCCTACTTCGAACTATCCATGAACCCTCCAGAAGACAAAGCCTTACCCTAAACCCTAAAGTTTAAACCCAAACCTTACACCCTAAATCTAGTAACCCCTGTAGATTCCAGGTTCCTCTATACAACCTATATCATTCCGTAGAATTACCCATGAGCCGTCAAGTACCCTTGAAATCTAAGGTTTAGGGTCTAGGGTTCAGGGTTTAAGGTTTAGGGTTTAGGATTTAGGGCTTGGATGTTGAGGGTTTTGCGTTTGCTTAGGGCTGAAGGGGTGATGAAGCTAATGTTCCATGAGCCTTCAAGTCCCCTTGAAGTACGAAAATGATACTCACAAGTCCTCCGCCCTAGACCGTTAACTTAGTGGGGGTTAGTAGGCAATAAGAAAATAGACTATATAGGGGTCATACGAGCTGTAGTCTTAACCCCTATACTACTCCCCTATACAATCCCTTTAATGAGTTTAGACTATAGCTCATATGATCCCCTCCCCTAATATCAAACCCCGCCATGCTTACCTAATGTTAAATACTCCCAATATATTACCATATACCACAGTATGGGAACATTTAGTATTAAGGGGTTTGGGGGTTGATACCCTAAACCCTAAACCTAAAAGTTTTAATATTCGGGGAGGGGATTCGTGATTACATTTCCACTTACAGGACTCCGGGCGGCGAGGCGCCCTGCATTGGGTTTCACGCAAGCGCAGGGTTTAGGGTTTAGGAATTAGGCTTTAGGGTTCAGGGTCTGGGATTCTAGGGTTTTGGGTTTAGGGGTCAAGCTCTTCCCCTTCCACAAACATGGGGGTTCCCGAGCTTTCGGAAACATATGCTTTGGGATTCTATGGGAACACGCCCCCGAGGTACCAGGGAGCAATACGCTCTGTTGAGATCATGCAAGCAACATCCCAAATTCACCCGTGTCTGTACCATTCTAGCAAAGCACCTAAATAGGTGCCGTAGCTGTCGGTCCTGAAACCTCAACCCGAATTTTCTGGAAACAAAAACCCGAACTCTTCTGTGATGGCCCTCCCCCTGATCATGGACCCCTCACCACGAAATTTAAATGTTTTTCCAATGTGGTCTGACAATATAGTGGGGAGGTTTGTGACGGTTTGAGCTATAGTTAAAGACGTCCAGAAGTTCGAGAATTCCATAGGGCACCCATTGGCCTCCGAAGTGAAGTCTCGCGACGGAAAGCGCCTGTCGACAGCCCAGCGGAAGCTAATCTAGAACCAAATTCGGAGAAGACGTTTTGAGGTTGCGGATTTAACTTTGAGGCGGCAACCTCTAAAATACCAGGCTTTTCAATACGAATCTGACTGCAAGTACAGGCGCCATTCTGACCCTAGAACATAGGATGAAATTAAGACAACCGCTATAAAAATTCCAAATGGGATCTTCGCCTTACAGGGCTACTTTGGGACTCAGGGATATGGGCGAGGTGTGCAAACTCGAGGGGTCCGCCTTCACTTTGAAGACTTCCACCTCCCAGGAGCATGATGCGCTGAACATGACCCACAATAACCATGCTGGCTCGTCATGCTTCCTACATACGCTGTGTGAAAAATGCTGATTCCGCATGGTGATGTGGGTTTCCTTTTACCACTGCTTATCGGATCGTCGTTTTACAGCATACTCTGCAGCATGACAATAGGTTCCATGTATCGTTTCTACTTGAACGCGACAATAGCCTTGTAACAAACTTTGCATGGTTTTCAACACCCGCTTACAAACGGATGTGTGCCACGCTGTCACTGACCCAAGAACAACGCGGTGGCGTACTGTCCAAAAAAGGGCGTGCCGTTTAGGGCTTGCACAAGTACTACGCTGAGGCGTGGCAAAAAGTTGAGTTTTGGGTCTGGTTATCAACGAGGTTCAAGGCTACATGTTGAAGTCAAGGATGGCCAGTGACGCAAAGCTGCTGCGACAACCATGCACGCATAGCGACGTGTAGAAATATGCCTGAGAAAAAACAATGCCCGCGCAGATCGCCTACGGAAGCTGATGCACTCCACGGACGATGAACTCTTCCCATGTTTTGCATTTCCCCGGCTGTCACAGGCACATGAACGTCGCAAAGGGTTGTTTTATTCGCGTGGCTGCACCATGCTGCCGCGTGTTGCGATAGGCCCACCTGTCTAATAGCCGCGCAAGCGTCAAATTTAACCCCCTACCCTACAACAGGCATGGGCACAATCATTTGGCTGCCAAATCTGCCATGGTCATTGGGGGGAAGGCCCTTGCCCTTCCCCTCCTCTTGTCCTGGGTAGTCTTCCACCCTTAGTTATCTTGGCCATTGGGCCAACACGTACAATACTCTAACTAGACCCTGCCCTTTCTGAGGCGGGCGGGCTTTCAAAGCCACTGTATGTCAACTGTATACACCTGAAGAAATCAAGGACTGCGAACCTGACAAGGAAGCCGCGACACAAATTCGACTACATGCCTACGTTTACAGGTTGGGCACAATCATTTGGCTGCCAAATCTGCCATGGTCATTGGGGGGAAGGCCCTTGGCCTTCCCCGTCCTCTTGTCCTGGGTAATCTTCCACCCCAAGCGAAGCTGCAGGCTCGAGTGCCCAACCCCCAAACCAACCGCGCGAATGGCACCTACCAAGAAAATGAAGGAAATAGACCTTAATGCAACACGGCTCACAAGGTTAACCTGCCCAGATCTAACAAAGAGCGCCAATCTTGGTGGCATCGTCTCTCGGGCCTATGCTGCTCCGAAATTTCCGGCGAGGCTCCCGCCCCACGGGACAATGCGGCCCAAACATTCCGCACTCATCCAATATGAGACACTCTCAGACTAGCCCTTTCTCGCACGCGCACCATGGCAGATGCTTGCAAGAACGTAGCATAGCGGCCGACGCAGGGATAGGCCTTTGCTTGTACCCCACACCACGCCTAGGTTGTCGCACTGCTGACGAACACACACACGGCCCAGAGAAGCGCGCGACTGGCCATCACGGAGTCGGGCATCCAGCAAGGCCAGCTGCGCCAATGCCTCAAAGGCACAGATGCAGGATTGCAGCGACTGTACCTGCTTTCCATCATCGTCCTGCAAGCAGTCGCCGCAACACACGGTCCTTCCCTTTCAACAAGGTGAAATGGTGAGCTGCCTTGTACTATTCGAAGAGATAGTAGGGCAACGCTAGACTCCTCCTTCGTGGCCCGGAAGCAGCTCGCATCAAAATCCTCAAACTTCGCCCGCACGCAACCACTTCTAAACTCACAATCCTGAATCCTTGAGTTCTCAGCAAAGAAGCCACGACACAAACTGCACTACATGCCCACGTTAACGGGTAATAGCGTTTGCTGTGTACGCCGGCCATAAGCCAAACCTACCCCGACGCAAGCATCCCCTCAAGGGCACGGGTGCTGCTCGAGAGTTCTGATGCGTGACATGTTTGCGTTGTCATTCTGTTGCACATGGCGTGTACAAAGTTGGCGACTGTCACAAGTGCTGCTTTGTGCGTAAGCGCCCAAATCGGCCGAGGTCATTGCATTGGATGGCCATGACAACTTTACCATTATCCACGGTGGTTGCATTAGAAGTCAATGGAACCGCGCACACTGTACAAAGGCAAACGCGCCCAAGTACGAAAGCCAGCGAGTATTGCTCAAGCTAGGCTTTGACCACAAGATGCGAAATTGAAATCTGCGTGCTTTCTCCGTCAACCGATGGCACACCCTTCAATACCCTGCTGTGATGCTGTTTGCAAACAAATGCGGCAACGAGTGCCACCAGAAATGTGAAATAATGTGTTGCAGATTTTTTTTGGGAATATGCACGTGCATATTGTTCATGGCCTTTCTGAAGCACTGAGGTTTCTTACAGCTCTTGTTTACATGCAATGTGCCTTGTGTAAAGTACGAATGTCTTAGTCATGTCCGTCCTGAAGCAGGTCAGTGTCTAACGCTTGCAGCCTTTGACGCTAAAATACACCCCCTTCGAAAACTCAATGACGTATACATGAGCAGCCCGGACGACTTCAAAAAGTGATCCCAGGCTCACCTGTCAGTCTAGAGTTTACCCACTCCTAGGGCTGCCTTGTCAAGGCATCACCTTAAAACCCTAAATCCTAAACCCTAAAGCCTAAAGCCTAACCCTAAATCCTAAACCCAAAACCCCAAAGCCTAACCCTAAATCCTAAACCCTAAGACCTCGCGTAGAGTTAGGATTTTATGCTTAACCATCTGCAAAGCCGAAACCCTATCACATCACTCAAAGCAACATGGAACGCCAGGTTATTTGTAGAATACAACGCTCCCTGAACCATAAACCCTAAATCCTAAGCTCTTGGCCCTCGGTCATAAACCCGTAAACCCCTTCCTATTATCGGATCGTTACCCAGTAACAGTCTATGATAGGGAAAATATTTAGGACTGTATGTATTTAAAATATAATGATTTTGCAATTGTTACTGGGTGGGGGGCAGTAACCAAGGTATTGTGAACTCTTGTTCACCACCAAGAAGGTCATGTTTGAATCAAGCACACTGGGGAACAGGGGAATTTGGATAGAGCTTCCTTTTGAAAGGACCGCAGTCTTTATGGGGGCATTTTGGTTTCCATGTTAGTTTGGGAAAGGACGTAATCGCAGCTTCAACCCAAGACTTCAAAAACTTTGCATGACGTTTCTCAAATTTGTGGATCCGTTTTTGGTTGGTGCCCTCAGGCCCATTGATTTATCGTATCAGAAAAGCACAACCAGAAGAATCATATGAAGAAACTCCTAATGTACATTCGATCCGCACTACTCCAGAAGCAGCCGCTGCTTTTGAGAAGCCCTAACCCTCACCTGACTGCACATCTCGAATTCCTAACATAAACGCAACCAAAAACACGAGCCTACATCCTCAACCGCGAGCCCCGCACCACAGCCTAAACCTTAAACCCTAAACTCTAAATCCTAAACCCTAAACTACCTTGACTTTACAATCCCAATCCCCAAACTCTGACCCGCAAACCCCAACTCCCTAGTCTTGTTGCTGCACCCTGAAGGATAAATCCTATTGCCAATGTTAGCACGGCTAAGATTCGTATTATTATTGTTCATAATACTCCTACTTTTTATTACTTCTGAGCCCCATATTTTTGGACCCCCAGCACGCATGCACGACCAACAAAACTAGAAACCTCTCCTACTGCGGAAGCAAGACTGAAGAAGTCTTGCCAAAGAAGATCACGCATTGTACCAGGATAAGACCTATCCTACCTGGTATATACACTCGCTACTAGTGTCGGAGAAGCCCGTATACAATCACCCGAGTCACAGCAAGAGACTAGCCGTTGCACACGGAGTTTTGATCACCCCAAAACCCTGCCCAAGGCTCTGAACAACTAAACCCTCAACCCTAAACAACAATCCTCAACTTTTGACCATAACCCCGAAATCCTTAGCATCATTGCTCAGCTTTGACCCTTAAACCCACCAAAAAGTGCGGTCCCTTGATAGGCGTCTACAGGTTCTGCAGGGGCCTGAATAATTGGGTCTATTTGAAAGATGGAATCTAACCCTAAACCATAAGCCCCTAAAACCTAATCTTTGTAGCCTGAAAGATTTTAATTCTATCCCTCGGGGTGCCCACATGATCGTCATGTACCCCAAGCCCTAAACCCTAAATCCTACAAGCCCATGTAAACTTACCATTACTTAGGGTTCCCAAATTTCCTTAAATCTCCTTAAATCTCAAAAGTTCAAGCCAACATCCGCCCTCAAGCCCTAAGTAATGGTAATACACCTTAACCCAAAGCCCCATTTAGACCCATATTTGGGCTTCCCAGACCTTGAACCCTTAACGCTTTATAGGCATCCTAAATCCCAAAAGCAAGCCTTTCTGCCACTTTCTAGGCACTAAAAACCCTACACGCTTTAATACTCTGATCCTTTTGAATTACACCCCTGAACAGCTACGCCCCTGAACCCAAACCTTTTTCGTAGTATACATGCCCTTCATACTTGACCCTTCGAAAGGGAACTTAGGCCACCTGAGCAAAGAACCCCTCGACCATTCCTGGAGTTGCTTGGCCCCCTACATCCTAAACCTTAGGGGTTTAGGGTTTTAGGGTTTAGGGTTTAGGGTTCTTAAGCGGTGTAGAGTTTAGTGCTTGAGCCCCTACACTCTCAACTTGGAATCCTTGGCCCTAAACCTGTATAGTCCCCCCTTAAGTAGATGGAATATAGCTTTGGGTATATCATAATAAGATCGCCATATAACCAATATTCTATCTACTTAAGGGGCACCATAAACCCTAAACCCTGAACCCTACCCTATATTCTATCTACTTAAGGAGGACGATATCCCTCGAAGGGAAAGTTTCGGTCAAGGCCTGCTGTTTGTAAGCAGCCGGGTACGGAAATCCTGGATCCAACAGCCTCAGTTCGTAGGGATTAGCGTATATTGGGGTTTAGGGTTTAGGGTTTGGGGTTTAGGGTTTAGGGATTTTCTATATATATATATACATATGATAATGGAATTGTATAGTATAATGGAGTTTTAGGGTTACTATTAGGGTTATATTGGGGTCATATAGGGATAATGGAAAATAACATGGAAACTACCATAGTATATTGGGGTTATAAAGGGATAATGGAAAAGAAAATGGAAACTAATATGATGGGGTAATGTAGGGTTCAGGGTTTAGGGTTGGGGTTATCAAAGGCTAATGGAAAAGAAAGCGCCAACTATTAGTTAGGGGTTATATAGGGTTTAGGGTTTTAGGGTTCAGTGCATCCGGAGTTTGGGTTTCAGGGTGAGGGGTTTGGAGGCTCAGGGTTTAGGTCCAGGAAGGTTGAAAACACGGATTGTGTTGAGGGGGCGCAAAAGCACGAGGAAGTGTGACAGAGTTTGAGCTTCGGACTTTGGGGGAGGGTTCTCGGATTTGGCGCGTCTGGTGTAGGCGCATACGTATATGTAAATATATATGTGCGTGTGTATGTAGGTAGAATATGTGCACTTCTCTCTCTCCCTTTCTCCATGAGGTGGCATAACAAAGACGCCTGGTTATTCAAGTTGAACTCCCTTTCAGAATCCGTTCAGGTCTTGTTACATGCAGAGCTAACGGACATTTCAAATTTGTTGGTTGGATCCTCCAACTGTTACTGAGCAGTCACTTCAGACATGTTCCGCAATACGGTGGTTTAGCACTTAACTAAATGTTCTTGCGCTTGCCCTTCAATATTTAGCTACAATCCAACCTACTCACCATCCTCCGTATCCAGGCGAGTTATGGTTTAGGGGTTATATATATATACTCTCATGGACATATATATCTATAGAGTTTTTGGGTTAATATTAGGGGTATCTTGGGGTTACATAGGGATAATGGAAAACAAAATATTCTTCTACTGCTCATCCTAATGGACAGGCGCCACGCAAGGGTGGCTCTCACAAGGTCTCCCCTTCAGAAACTGCCTCAACGTGTAAGCTTGGACATCAGTCAGGTTAAAGAGTGTCAAGGTCCCTCTGCTCTAGAAAGAAGACTTTGGCAATCTGAGCCCGTGTACTAAGGACTCCAATATGATGGTCATAGGGTCCTCAGCTTCATGTTGGTTGTTGGGGTAACCCAAACCCCATTCTTACCTTCACCGTCAAAGATGTTATTGACTTCCCAATTCGCCGTGACAGCAACGACAGGTTCATGCTCATCAACACTGAAACCCCAAATGACAAACTCTAAACCCTTAACCCCTAAAACCCTACACCCCTAGAACTCCAGAATCCTAAACCCCAAAACCCCTCAACCCTAAAACCCTGGAAACTAAACCCTGAAACTAAAACCCTAAAGCCTCAAGCTTGAACCCTGAACCATCGTCTGGGAATGCGTGCGCCGGGAAATCACACGGAGCTCTGGTGGCATCTCATCCTTGTCGCAGGCGGCTTCATATAGAAGCCTAAACACATAGGGGCTCGGGGTTTAGGATTTAGGTTTAGGGGAATATATCTCAGCAGTGGAGCAGCGCATGGAAGATTAAATGTAGACTGTGTCTTTTGGGGGCAGAACTGCCAATATCATGGTCCTAGATTTCTTGAATAGATGCAGTGAAGGGTACCTCAGTACCTCAACTAGACCTGCAAAAAGGATATTGGCAATTAAGCAGAAAGGCCGGCCAGGAACTACTTTGGCGGGTTCTCAAAACCTTTTGGGAGGATACATGGGAACTATGAGGGGTGATGCGAGTGCTCAACAAGGAGTCTTGGATACCATTAGCAATCTCCAACTTGAGCAGTAAAGACCATCAAGCTAACAAGACTTGCGACAACGCTGGTGAAACAGTGCTATTGAGTTGGGAGCAGTAGCCGTAGTGCTTCGTACACCCACCATTCCCTGGGACCCTTCTTAGCTGTTTATTGTGGGCTTACAAAACGTGACACAATTTTGAAGATACCCAAGAACAAAGCTCTTTGGAAAAGTCTGAACTGTTAAACACTAAGAACCAGTTAAACCCAAAAAAATCCATCTGAGTCGTCGCTTGGTGTGGGGACCCCAGGCTTGGCACGTAGGATTCAGGATGTATTCTAGGTGCCTACTTGATAGCAAGGTACGCCTAGAGGGTTTGCAGGGGTTAGTTACACAGGGATGTATAAATTGTTTTGGCTACTGCGCTGGGGCCTAAATGAATAGATTTGCGGAAAAAGAGAATGGAATATGAAATGGAAGCTGGGTTTTAAAACGAGTTGGTCTGGTCATTGAATCTATGGTGCTATTCCATTCAAATTGGGTCTTCGCGGACATCTCATAGAGTACTTTTTCGGGTTTAGATGGGGAGCATGTTCCAAACTATTCAGGTTTCTGCATTGGGGCATAGGGCTTCGGGTGTAGGGTCCACCAATGTAGGTTCAGAGCGTAAAGCAAAGGGATGCAAAGGGTTTGAGGTGAAGGGCTTGTGCCTTGACCATAGCTGGGTGTTATGCAGCGAACATAAAGTCAATTTTACGGATAACATACGATTCGCAGGATTTAGAAGATGCTATGCGGTCCGTTGTTAAATCGCTGACATGGATTTTGTCACTTCGGAATACGCCATGGGGACGGACTCCCGTTTTCAGACATGACCATCGGTCAAAACAAACCTGGAATCATAGCCGCCCAGTTTGAGACCCTTCATCTACACCCTAAAACCCAAACCCAACACCTTGTATCACCTTGCTAACAGTGGTTCACAAGTGAGTAGTGATTTTTGGTGGTTGAACCTAGTAAGATAATATTCCTTATATAAGATACTATACCCGAAAAGGATGATATAATCTTACTCTATATTGGGTGCCATAGTATCTCCAAATAAAATACTACTCAAGTGGGGTTTTGAGTTCCACGCTTGTGTTTAGGAAGCCAATGCTCATCGCAATGTCTACAGCTTAGGGTTTAGGGTTTAGGGATTAGCTTCTACGATTTAGGGTGTAAGGTGTAGCGTTCAAGGTTGAGGATACAAGGTAGATGTTTTAGGGCTTAGGGCTGAGGGTTTCTGGTTTAAAGCTTCGGGGTTGAACATCTAAGGCTCGGGGCTTAGGATCTATCGTATGGCTCTGCCACAAGTGGGCCCTAAACCCCAAACCCTATATCCTCCAGATTCTTAAATCTCGGCCTTTCTCCGTGTTCAAACTTAAACGGGACGAACCCACAAAAGACGCTAGGAACCCAATTCCCACGGCTACGCTCTCGTGGCTTAAGGTGTAACTTAAGATGTTTATAAGGCCTAAGGCTGAGGGTCTAGGGTGTGAAAGCTTAGGGCAGCTCAGGGTTTAGGGGTGTTGGGTTTAAGGTTTATAGTCCCCCTTAAGTAGATAGAATATGGGATATATGGGGATCTTATTTTATGATACCCAAAGCCATATTCTATCTACCTAAGGCGGACTATAGGGTTCAGGGGGGCTTCCATAAACTAGGGATCCCTTTCTGGGGTACAGAGAGGGCGAGCATTTCGGGGCACAGTTTGGTACTCCCATTTTATGAAATCCATAAGTAGATACTCGCAAATTCCGTAAAGCTTGAAACTCGAGGTTAGCGCTGAGGGAAGTTTAGATTTAGAGTCTAAAGCTGAACTCACCTAAACTGTGAAGCTCGAAACCGCGCGCCACCCGGCCTAAAAAGTGTAAAGCCCAAACCGCAAGCCTTTTGCCCAAAGGCAAAACCGCCTGGTAACGAAAAGCACGCACGCCCAAAGAAAAACTCTAGTCCTCGACATGGGGCTCGCTCTCCTCCGTGCTCCAAAGTAGAAACTGGCTTGCGTGCCCGACAAATATTTTTGGAAAATCCCCATCTGTACAATAGGCGTGCTAGAGAGACCGTCCTCGCACATGGCGTAGACGGCGCGCTGGGCCTTTCCCGAACAACCAGGCACAGCAAGCTCACTCTCCCTAGACCCTAAACCCTAAAGCCTAAAGCCTAAAGCCTACAGTCCTGCATCAAGGCGCAGACTGAAAAGCTTAGACACCTACCGAGACCCCCTAAAGGATCCAAAAAATGGAAACCCCCCAATATTACAACATCGGGGAAACAAGGGGATTATTAAGGGGTTCCATGTTTTGGATNNATCCTTTAGGGGGTCTGGGTAACAATATCTTCCTTACAACCCTACATTATTGTCTTTGCTTCAGGAAGCCTAAATGATTGAAGTTAGAGCTTTGCGGGGATTGAGGTCTGGGGCCAATGCGCTAGGCCGTAGCATACCCCAAGACCGAAGAAGCTAAGATCGTCCCATGTCATACTCTCTTTGAAGCCCTTATTCTGCCTATAGGGTCTAGGGTTTCTGTTAATATGTTTGTTACATTATCCCTTAGCTTAGGCTTTTGCTTGCTTTATGACAGGCAGCTGCTACGCCATTTTCCGGCTCGGGTGAAGTGACACTATTGGAAGCCCGCAGGCAGAAAAATTTGGGCCATACAATCATGATAAAGGGATACCTCTAGATATGTGGGCTTTCCAATAATTTGTGATCCTTTATTGGGGGGGCCGGGTCTCCGCTATAGCAGTAGTATCAGCTTTGAGGTTGCATAACTACCCTGAACCTATCTGACCTCATCCCTGCTATGGAATCCCTATCTAGTTTCCAAAAGTCCAGTTACCTACGAGGCTTAGGGCCTACGATGTAGGATTCCATTCCACATGAAAACCTTACCTGGTAGGAGGCCTGCGGCGAATCTGTCCAAAAAAGCTTGCTGTAGAATACTTGTACGACATGATGTGTATGAAGTGAAATGCGTCTCCAGACCGCGACTGTGGCTCTGACATACATACAGCTCTTCAAGGTTTAGGGTTCAGGGTT
>CAJNIZ010046582.1:37749-90578 GCA_905231905.1 Symbiodinium pilosum
TTTAGGGTTTAGGGTTTAGTCTCTGAACTGGAACCCCTTGCTTGGTCAAAGAGTCAAACATCACGAGACTTCTGTTGTAACTACTGACCTTTGCGCAAAGCCAACAACTACTGTTGCGACAACTCCAATCCCAACACTGCTTGTACCCCAGGCCCTGGACCCCGCACAGCCTAGGCTCCCTGCACCTTCACAATCTCAAGCGTACCCCTACTCTACGCCCTACTACGCCAATGCCACACCAATTCAATTCTAGAGGACGATAGACTTTGGGGTTATAATTTGCAAAGCCTTTTGCAACTTTCATCCTGACAGTAACGACGCTTAACATCTATCCAACTGAAGCGGAATCTTAAGCTTCATGACCGCAAACTGGGTGCCGCACCCAGGGGTTCTGCATCCTCGGCAAAGGGTATGTGCAGTCAGCATGCTACGTGATCCACAACAAGAACGGTTTCAGGCAACACTGAGCGGCCAAAGAGCTTAAACTCATGATGGTGGTCGCCGCTAGAAGTTTATCTTTCTTTTTTTATAAAAAAAAGAGTACATGTGGGGATATCTATAGATTGGGGGCCCGTTTCTGGGATTACCTATCATGAAGATTCTCTGCCGGGTTCTATTTTGGAGCCCCCTAGTTTTGCAAATCCACCCACAGAGACGGCTGCGGCGACAAGTAAAGCTCGCGGAGCTTCAAAACACATGACATCGGTAATACTCATGTGAAGCTCATCCACACTGAGGCATGAGTGAAGATGACCTGGGAGTTAGGGTTCAGGGTTTAGGGACTTGGGAGTCCCTCAGAACGGGGCATTTCAGGGACCTAGTCGATAAGGGGATTCTGCGGACATTATGGGCGCCTTCCCTTGAGAATTGTGTGGGGATTTGTTGCAGAACTCTTACTTCAGGATGCTTTGGGCGCTGACCGCTGGGTATAATAAGATGTAGTGAAGCTGCCCTCAACCCTGAACCCTAAACCCTAAGCTGAAACACTCAAAGACCAATATCCAAGCGAACCTGGAGGGAGGGCCAGCGGAGACCTAAAGCACCGTAATAATATTCGCTTTTTTGGCAGGGTCAGAAGAAGTTGCTAGATCGTGTTCATTCCAGCTGGGATTCTGAAGACCAAGACTAGCACAGCATTCAGGACTCCCGAAAGTTGTGTTTTGAAAGAACCGTGCGCACCTTTCTTTGGTGGCGTGCATTGACACATGTTCATGTTCGGAGGAATGCTTCAGGTCTCGAATGATGGCAGCATAAACAGCACTAGGTCCCAAGATCCCTCATCCAGGGTGCTCCATCCAATATTTGGGGAAGTGTCTACGCGGTGTGGTCTCTATGAAATACGGAAACTTCCCAGAAGGTTGTTTAGGGTTTAGGGTTTAGGGTCTAGGGTGTCCAAGGCTTGATTTTGGTTGTGCCTTCTCAAACTCTCGGGTCCCAGTAAGTCCTCCCCAAAAAATTCCCCATAAACCCTCAGCGCAACGCTGGGACCCCAAAGAAAGGCTCTCGGAAGCAACATTGCCACGTGCCGCCCGAGAGGCTCGAAAGTGGGATCAAACGACCACTGCCTGGTCAGCAGGTTCGGGTTGAGGGTATACGGTTTAGGGTTTAGGGTTTAGGGGGAGAATCAGATGGAGAAGACACTGGAAAAGAAAATGGAAACTGAGCTGGCCGAGCACAGGCTCCACCAGCGATCAAGAAACACCAGTATCCATGTTATATTCCAGTATCCTACCGTTTCACCCTGACCTCTAGGCCCAAACCCTAAACTCTGAGCCCTACTCTCTAAACCTTAGCCAATCTACAATCCTTGAAAAAACCCTCGAAGCCGCAGGAAGAAAACTTGAAGCACTCGTAGCCATAACAGGCCGTAAGTCATAACCTTGCTACCACTTGAACACTTCCCTACGTAGCTTGGAGACCTAACATAAAATCTGGGTAGGTATATGAAGAAGCACTAGCTATTGCTATTTGTAGTTGACATTGTAAAAAACTATAGGGCCATCATGAACTTTCTACAAGCTGGATTTGCCCTACCTAGCCCTAAGTCCACCCTAAACCATAAACCTGACAGCGTCTGTTGCAGGCGAAGGGCTCGGCGTTCGGCCCTAGCAGTGGGGTCCGGCGTGGCGCCTTAGCCATCCCAACAATTAGGGTTTAGGGTTTTGGGCTTCTAAAGGCGGGGTGGGGCTTGAGGGCCCGAGTAAGACGCAGGGTTTCTGATAGGGATCATATGTTTGGCAGGCTTAAAACGACAGAGTACCATTCAAACTGCTAACTCCCTGTAAGAGGCCTGTAATTGCCCGCCGATTCCTGGCTCAGGGTCTATACAGCTCTCTTTCTCTCACAGCAGTAACATCCTGCAGAGGCTGAGGCTGTACATAGGGGTTTAGGGAGTTCAGAGTGCAGGGCACCCCAATATCTCCGTAGCGTGGGGACGTCAGAATAGGATCCCTAATTTGGGGAAAATCCGCATGTAGACTCAGAGAGATCATGGGGGATCCTGCACGCGGATCGCGTAGGGATAGGTAGGGAGTAGGTCTGTCGCCAGTGACCTTGGTGCAGCTCGCTGCCCACAACATTCTAGCTTCTCTGGTTGTGCAAGCATGTAGGAACAACTAGGGACTATTTGGGATGGTAAGCAGACTCACTGATTCAAAAGATCATCCAGGTAGGGATTCGTTGCGTCATTCCTTGCTGAGCACCAGATGTTGGTAAGCTGCCGTCACAGACCACAATGTCTCATGAATTGTGGGAGAGAAAGCGTCTTCCCCTTGCGCTAGCCTGCATCGTGGAATCCCAAGACCAACATGCGACTGCAGACTCTCCTTGCACTCTAAGCAAGCCACACACCAGCCGTGAAAGGCCGTTGCACAAACTCCTTTATTAATGCGAGCGTGATAGTACTGTACTTCACCAATTTTGCGTAATTTCGCTGAGCCCAGAGCTCGGACACCCCAAACGATGGTCACATCGATCTGCTTGTTCGTCGGCACGGTCTGAGGCATTGGCTCTGCTAGCAAAAGCACGCTCACAACACAAATAGCGGTAGGACTTCTTCGAAGCCAAACCGGCAGAAACCATCGGGATCGTGATCAGCAAAGAAAAGCCGTTGATGCTGCTAGCAAACCAGATGAAAGGAATCAATAAGAGGTTCATCGATTCAACAAGACGCCGGCAACAATGGGCAGGATGGGAAGAAGATGCACGAATGTAACGTGTACATATATATATATATATGTGTGTATATATATATATATGCACATACAATGGTAGACCTCTGCAGAATCCGTACGCATGCGAGGTGTCCCAGAATCCGGCTACGACGCAGATACTAGGAAGACTGGTACTGCTAGATGAAGGACACAAGCTAAACCGCAAATCCCTGACCACAGCACGAAATCCTAAACCCAAAACAGACAACTTTCTGCTCCCTGAACTCCAATATGAGGGTTTCTCAAGGTGAAGCAACCGTGGTGAATATATGTATATGTATATGTATATATCTGACATGTAGAGATGAGATAGCCGAGAAACTCCCCTTTCATACCTTCCGCAAAGGCCCGCCTGTGTGACTTGCAGCTGGCGTGCAGATGGCTGAAAGAAAAATGGATCCTCCAAAGCAGGACCCTGAAGGCTGCGGGCTTGGGGTTCGCGGTTCAAGGCTTCACGGTTGGTTTTGGTAAGCCGACTCTATTCTAAACATTCATGGGTGTCCTTGCCGCCGCCCTGCCCCACCCACACTAGCCCTTCCTAGGTTCCTTCGCAATTCAGGTTACTTAGGGATACTTGCAGTCAGGTCAGTTAAGGCTAATTAGGGGGGAAACCTGGGGAGTAGTAGACACGGAAATCAAAGAACAAATGTTTAGAACAACGCTTCTGAGCATTAACGCATGACAGTAGGGCAGTATGCATGTCGCATGAATTGCAGAGGGGTGCTGTGGTAGTGTACAACACACTTCTACCTTGATCAGATGAGGCGGATGTTCGTAGTTACGACCAAACCCTACACCTTAAAAAACCTAAATCCTAAAACCTTACACACGAAGCCCTAAACCCCAAACCCCAAGCCCTAAACTCCAAACCCTAGAAGTCCTAAACCCTCAAACCCTAAACCGTAATTTGCATCTTGTAGGATGATACATAAATGCGAGAAGCGATCTGGATTTGGGGCTAAACCATGACTGCTAGGATCTACGACTATTATATGCATATAGAGCATTTAGGGTTAGGGCTTAGGGTCAGTTAGGAAGTAGGTTAATCATGGGGAGAGCTACGGTTACTGTATGGGTTATAACGGCCATTAACCTACTTACTAAGTCCCCCTGACCCTCCAAGTACTCTTACAGGTATGACCTTTAGCTCCAGTGCTAATATACCCTAAACCCCAAACCCTGAACTCTAAACCGCAGGCAACATCTGGGGGCTTTGTGCCGTGGGGCAGACGTCTGATTTGCTCTGCCATGTTGTGAGGAGCAATACAAAGAGATGTAATTTCAGAGTTGAGGGGTTGGGTTAGGTTTAGAGTTTAGGGCTGAGGGGTTAGGCTTAGGGGCAAATCGTCATGAACGCTGCAAGTTCTTTGTGCCATGCTTGCCACAAGCAGAAACGAGCTTGCAGCCTCATAAGTTGGTCCATCAAGTGGAACGCCTGAAAGACTACGAACCTTCAGGCCCGAAGACGTATGATTAGAAGAAGAGATTTAGGGTTCAGGATTTAGGGTGTAAGGTTATATATACTCCTGATACACCACAAGTTTGTAGATCTCGAACACTCGGGCCAGAGAGAAGAAATCATAATTCAGGTGCCACATATCAAGGGACTGGCGGAAGGATCTTGACGAATCCTTGGAACCCTTCATCAAACTTGGCCAACATCGGGCCCAGATCTCCCACAGTACTGAGGAATCCTGGAAATGAGCCATACGTCACGACAACCCGGGAATATTTCGAAATCATATCAAACCGAGGCCTACAATAGCTTTGAAAAGCTAAACCCGCAAAAGCTATCCCTCACAAAGCCCCCAGACCCTGGACCTCTAGACCCCAAATCTCCAGACTCCCCTACAGCCTACACATGAGCGCTAAGCCGTCCCACATCCCCAAAACTCTTAATTGCAAGCTTTAGGGTTTAGGAGTTTAGGGTTGGAACAGTTGGCTGCTCCTCGTCCTCCTCCCCCCACTCCAAACGACGGCTTGGCGAGTGGTTCCCAAGCCTCTTGTGGAAGGTTGGGCATCTGTAGCAACCACATATCCAAAAGGTGCAGGGTTTGGGGGGGTGGGGTAGGGGGGGTTAGGGGTTTACCGCAGAAGCAGTTCTGACCTGTACTACAGTTGGGAGTTACTCATATATCATTCTCAAGGAATCCCTAAGGGGGACCCATATGGGCCATGGGTAGTCCCATCATATTTGCTACTACGGACAATTGGCAGGATAAGAGCTTCGCCCTGTTCACTGCACTCTAGAAGCCTTGATGTTCCGGAAGGCTATCCCTGCAGAATTCTGATGTAGTACTCTGATATACCGCCTAGCCCTTGTTCTATGTCTTCCCCAAACAACTACATGATACCAGTTTGCACTTCACGTGCCCTTTGAGTCTCCGTTATTGTAATTCTTGCATTCGAGTACCTGACCCTAGAAAATAGTCATAATAGTAATATCATCAATAGTAATAGACGTAATAATGGCAACTGTAATAGTCGTGAGAGTAATATAAATAGTTTAAGGATGAGATGCCCTGAGACCTCAAGGCTACCCTGCTACAAGGCTGATGGAAACCGGTCTTCTTGCCGGTTCTTTCTAGGGAATAAGGGAATAAGGGAATACAATCACTATATTCCTACATAGTAAATTCCCTTATTCCCTACTAGGGACCAGTAAGTCTTAGGGCTAAGATCCTGGAGAGGCAGTTCTGTTTCGGTAGCTTAGGGCCAGCGCCTGTCTGCACATGGTGCAATGGTACTTTCCATGCAGCCCCGTGCGAGGGTTGTTCAATCTAATTCTTCAACATGGGACTTTTCCAAACGTAAATTTCCCAAAATGCGGCGGACTAACACAAGAACTCAAAACATCATAAGACCCCATGTTCAATAGTTCAGTGCAACTACCTACATGATAAAGGCCCAGATCCTGGGAATGGCCCGTGAACCGAAATGGTCGATGGCGTCCAGGATCCCGACACAAAATTGAATTTTACAGGTGCAGATTGGCGCTGCAAGGTGCTGTGTTTGGGAGTCCCGGCCAGCCCTCACCCCGCTACTGCTGACTCCCTGAAACCACACTCGAAAAATGCAAGGCCAGAGCGCCAACGAATAGTTTAGGACGACCCGAACGAGTAATTCCCTTATACGAGTGTCCCCCTTGCGTAATGTTTGTTGGAGACCTGCAATTTCTGGAAACCCACATCCCAGTCTATCACTCTCCATCCCTACACAAGCCCTCTGCTGCCCTCAGACTTAGCTATGAATGCCAAAGTCATATTATAAGTAGATACTCAATACAATTTTGCAAAACTCTAAAGACGGCTATAATAATGGGACCAGTGAAAGCCCATCCCTAATCCCTAAACCCCAGGCCCCAGACCCTAATGGCCCAAAACCCCAAGATCTACACCTTAAGCCCTAAACTCTGACCCCTGAGCCCAAAGCCCCGAACCCTAAGCCCTAAACACGAAGCCCTCCTTAGACCTCCTTAGACCCCTATTGCTAAACAAACCCCCTCAAAACCCAGCCCACTGGGATTCCAGGCGAACTCCAGCCCTCTGCTTCGCAGGGCGGGACATTCCAGAAGCCTCGGACTTTAGAATTTATATATAGCTTTAGGGTCTACGTTTTAGAGTTATATATAGGGTTCTATAATGGGGTTCTTGGGGTTTAGGGTTTAGGGGTTTAGGGGTTTAGGGGTTTAGGGGTTTAGGGGTTTAGGGTTTAGGGTCTAGGTTTTATGGTTATATAGGGTTCTATAAGGATGAAATAAGGATATACGCATAAGGATTGTATAGGGATAATGGGTTTTGGGTTTATGCGTTCTCGAGATTTAAGGCATATAGGGCTGAAGGTAGGCTTAAGGCTCAGGTTTGATCGCTTGGGTTTAGGGATTGAAGTTTAAGGGCTTCGGTTTTGGGCTGAGACCATAGGCTTTAGGGTTTTGAGATTAGGATTTAGGAGTGGTTTAGGTCCAGGATTAGGGAGTAGGGTTTCGAGATTAGTCTGGGAGTGGGTGTATGTGGGATACACAGAGATTTGAAGGCATTTATACGATATCTAGGAATCACATAGGGCTTATATAAATTCAATGGAAGAGAAAGCGAGGCAATGTTATGCTGGAAGGGCTTGCTCGGAGGGTCACGGGGACTTGCATACGTATAGCCCCCACAGATAGCTATATATTAAGCGCAAGTATCTCCGTTTTGAACCTGCTTACTCAGTCCCCTTACCCTGCCAGCAAGTGTAGTGGAACATCGAATCGAATGGCAAAGAAAGGGGAGGATGAAATGGAAACTGGGATTTTAGGGTGGTTGTGGAGCTTTGGTTTTAGAATTTGGGCCTCGGGGCTTGGAACGAAGGAGGTTGCGCGGTTTGGGGGTTTGGGGCTTGGGCGATTAGAAATGGAAGAAAATGGGCTTCCCAATACGGGGTTCAGGGTTTACGGTTTGGGCGGGGTACCCTTGGCCCTCAGCAGATATCTCCTTCTGGTTGTCGTGGTCTGTCAGAGCCCTACACCCTAAACCCTAAATTGCAGCTCTTGGCAATGCGACTGGTAATCCAGACTTCTTGCTGCGGCGAGGACCAAGGTAGGGTTTAGAGGTCAGCTGGAAGCTGGTCCTGAAGGCATCCTCACCCACAACATCAGCCTTGAGTTGTGCCCATGGCGACGTAGGCCGTTGTAGTTACAAATGAAACCGCCAACATGCCGCCAGGCGTTTAGAGTGCCTTGGGCAACTGCTGGGGTCAGAGTGGAGGGTACCGGTTTCAGCCTTTGGGCCTTGAGAGCCGTCAGCGCTGGGTTTAGGAGTTTCAGGTTAGAGCTTAGGGTTTGGAACTGTTAGGGTTGATCAGGTTTGAGGTTCGAGGACTTTGAAACTCCTAATTGAAAGCTTTCAGGGTTGACTGACGACGCCCGTTAAAAGCCCATATAAAGTCTTACAAAGCACCAGGCAACGTGTTGAACCTCAAACACATGGAAAAACGAGGCAATATCAGAGCGGTAGCTGAAGGAAGGCGAACTCGGTTTAGGGTTTAGCGCTTAGGTTTAGGGCTTAAGGTACTAGCACAGCTACTGAGGTCATACACACCATGCACTTTCTGTTGCATCTGGGGATGGGGCACGCGCATTGGCAAGCGCTACGTTACTCAGACTACCAAATCCACACAACACCTCAACAACTACAGCTTCTGGTACAATTCACAACACCTACACTCCAAAATGAGCCTGGAACCCCCCGCCTCTTAAGAGGAGCCTCTTTGGTACTTTCCTCAACAGAGGGACCCCGATACAGACCCCTAAATTCAATAATCCTTGTTTGGGGCTCCGACGGCCCGTAAACGCGCAAAAAATGCGTTTGGGGACCCCCAAGAAGGTGCGTGCAGGCATTATGTTGGAAAATTAGATTTTTCGGGCTGCAGGGCTGGGGAATAAGTCAATACCCAAATCGTATCCACTGCAGGTGAGGTGGGTCCAAAAGTTGACCGAACATTATTGCAGCCCTAAGATAGGAGCTCAAAGACGAAACCTTAAACCCTAGACCCGAAACCCTAAACCCAGCGTGCCCAAATGACATCAGAGAGGCAGAGCCCGCTGGCGGAGCAAGCCTGCATCAAACTGGGTTGCTGTTAAGGAACTTAAACTAAGTCAGCTATAATAAGGAACACGTGTTATTTGCTGTAAGCCCATACTATGGTAACTTGATTTTGAGTTCCTCAACAGCAACCCAGCAAACGTATCAAATTGTGGAAACTACCATATGCTTTTCTTTCAAATGGGGGGGCCCAAGAGACCCTGGGGACGTGTAGGGACTATGAAGGAATTCTGGGGTTCCTATTCTGCATTATATATGGGTAGTTCTGAGAAACACCTTTGTTTATCGAGGACTGTAAAAAGGGTACAATTATAGGATTCCCTTCTTCTGTCCTCTACTAACAACCAAGGAGTATAGAAATGGCAAGTATAGAAATGACAGGATTCGTTCAGGTGTCGGTTGGGGGGGAAATGTTTCGAATCTCGGCTTGGGACTTCTTACTTGCAGCTGTGGTCTAGGATTTGGGTGGTTGTCAAAATTATGGTCCTTTTTGGGATCCCTATTATAATACAGCACCTCATATTTAGGGTACCCAAAAAGGGACCATAATTTTGACATCCACCCATATGAACTATAGTATCAACTCCTGGGATCCCCATAATAAACCCTATAATAATCTCCTATAAAGCTCCCTATAGGTAATTTAGACCATTTACAGCTGGGGGTTCAGGGTCTTTTTGGGTTTGGGCTTCAGGTTGCTAAAAGGAGCAGGCGTCATGGAGGATGACATGGGTTTAGGGTTTAGGGCTTAGGAAACCTGACAACAACAGCATAGTGTGGAAGCCAGACGGCGTAGCAATATCAGCCCGTTATGTTCACGATGGAAGAAAGTCTCCTACATTACATTTGCCGCGTCTTCAGTGTGTACAGTGGGGTGGGCCTCGAAGCAAAAGACGCGCTGCACAGCATCGTGGAGAACCGTAAGAATACGAAAAAGGACTGTCAAAATGCCTAAGCTACAAATCCTAAACCTAACTTTACACGCATCAAAACACCACTCCTGAGCTTACACTTTGTACATAGAATGTTGTCGAAATTATGATCCCATTTTAGCTGCCCTAGACATTTAGAGGCCCGAAAAAGGGATTACAAGTTCGGCCAGCTACCATGTGCAACATGTTTCGAGCTAAGGTGGCTATTTTGGCGAGTGACATGCACACCGAATCGTGCGGAGGTGTCCCAACATAATTGAAAGACAAACGCGCGCAGTGCGAAATCCCGAGCACAAAACTGAAACCCAAACCCTAAACCCTCAACCTGAAAGCCAAACCCTAAACCCTGAACCTTAAACCCAACCTTGAACCCTAAACCTGGAACCCAACAAGCAACAAGCGGGAAAACAACAAAAAAACAAAGACGAAAGCTGATGCTGTGCAACTTGAAGACCCTCCATCCTGAAACCTGGTGAAACACATGACCCAAAAACTGAAATCCAAAGGTCCAAAGATTAAATCCTGAACTGCAACAAAACAGTTAGGCAATAACCCTAAAGCCAAAGCTATAACCCTAACCTCAATCTATCAAACCAGGCCTCTGTGCCGCCATCTGCCGCGGGCAGAGTGATGGTCGCCGTGCCGAGGTTGAAAAACCGCGATGTCACGACCTCGGGTCGGCTGATTGGCAACTATCCCTATACAATACCAGTGTCTGCTGAGAGAGGACTGTTGCATGGATTGTCAAGCTGGGCTACGGCTCAGACAACCCTATTGCTGCGACACTGTGGCAGCAAGTAAGCGCCAAACTTGTTGCTGCAAGCAACCCTTAAAGAGGCACTGCTGTAGAAGTCGAAGCTGCCTACATGAGGCACCTCACTCGTGCCAAACCTCTTTCCTTCTACTCAGCATAGTGACAGACACTCCAAGCAAACAGAGACTGGTCAGGTCGCCAAGCTTTTTTCCTGTGGCACATGCGATTTAAATATCTTGAGAAATTCCTATCTAAATGAGATCTAGGGGCAACTTTACCCCGCCGGCTGCGCACTCCGCCCCTTCTGCGTGCTTCTAATTGACAAGATTTTCGGGGCGACTCCTGGGCACTCCACCCCTTCTGAACTCTTCTAATTGACAAGTTTTAAGGGCAACCTTAGGCCAGCTGGGCACTCCACCCTTCTTGCTCTGACCGAGGGGTAATGTTGCCTCTGAAAGCTCTTATCGCCTCGGCGACGGCGACCGCGAGCGGTCCATGATCTCAACGGTTTCACCGTTGTCCTTGCTGGTTAACTTTCCCCAGAACTCATCGTCCGCAATTCGCACGTGAACTCGAACGAAGACTTCCGGGCCTACCATTCCTTCTGTACAGTGCTTCAAGGCCCAAAGCCTGCCTTGGTTGCTCTTCAATCCCCCCAAAAAAGGCTGGCTTCAATTTGAGCTCACCTAATACTAATATGTAATTGGGAACCCAAGAAGCTATCAAGTGCTAAATTGGTAAAACCCTAAACCCTAAACCGCGTCCCACCAAGTTGCGGTTAGATAAAGATCGCCAGTGCCCTTCGTACCAAACGACATCCAACGGCTCGAGCTCGCGGAGGGGGTCCACCTCAAGATTTAGGGGGCTTCAGGGTTGAGGGTTTGGGGTTCAGGTTTCGGGGTGTAAGCTTTGGGGTTTAATGCTTAAGCAGGGTTGGTTTGGGGCATACAGATGAGAGTTTAGGGTTCTGAGTCAGGGTTTAGAGGCATTCGCAAGAAGATTGTCGGCAAACAAATGGACCACTTGAGTGCAAAGAACAGTGCGGTAAATGGCTGTACCTCGGGGCTACTGCTTGCCGTAGCCTGCAGACGGAGCTTCTCTTCCAGTTAGCAAGCTTACTTGGAGGGTCAGGGGGACTTCGTAAGTAGGTTAATAACCCCTCTAACCCATATAGTAACCCTAACTAGCCCCATTATTAACCTACTTACTAAGTCCCCCTGACCCTCCAAGTAGCCACAACTACTTGCAACTTGCCCTGAGTCAGGAGAAATTACTGGAAAAATCGCAGAGTCTCAACGCGTCAGACACGAGCTCCTGACATGCCACTGGGACCGAGCCATTCCCTTACGTGCATCTTACTAACTAAGCCATCATTGCACATAATTGTTTCTCAGTTGCATGACTTAGTAGCTACTATTCTTCGACCCTAAGCCCTTGGACACGAACACCGAGCCCAAACGCCCCGCATGCCGCTGGGTCACAGCTCGGGCGTTCAGGTCATTCAGAAGCTTGAAGATTGGCTGGCCATTCCGGAAAACGGGACTGATACTGCTTTGCGTGAACCTTGCGGAAGGAGCATTGAAAACTCATAGCAGCAGAGTACCACCTGAAGGCAGATTGTATGTGTATGTCTCTCTGTAATTGTGACGACTGGCAAGCTGAGTGCTCTCGTGCCTACAGAAGCAAAGCCAAACGTAGCCAGCCCCGCAAGGTTACATCAATTCCCCTACTGGGTTATGCCAGTTCTAGAAACTGCCCACACTCTGGCCTGATCTTCTTTGCATTCATCTTCCGTTCCAAGCGGTAGAAAACGGTGCCCACCTGTCCGAATCAGAAATGAAGTCGTACCAGGTTTGGTCAACTGCTTCTGCAACAGGAGCTAGGCGAAGCAGGACCCTAAAACCACTACTTGTATAATACTAGGTAATTGCCACAAGAGGCAAAATTTGCAAAATGATCTGAAAGTGCTCCTTTTAATAACTCTGAGGAACTGGTGCAAAGACCTACGCAGCGCGTGTAGAATCCCTCTAGAATCGAGAGTCCACCCCCTGCACAACCCATGGCAGTTACACAACCCTTTTGATAGCACCTCTCAAACTCATATACCAGAAATCTGCATTCAAAATACAACCCCTGTTGTTGTGACACGCGTACGAATGGACTCTGAGCACTATACTTGCAAGCTCATGGGTAATTACGAGCAAGTAGGGTTGTAAGTCTCCAAATATGGTTATGACGACCAGTTATAACCAAAGCTAGACTACCTAAACCCCTAAACCCTAAACCCTAGACCTTAAGCCCCAGTGATAACTCCTCATGAACCAAGCATTCCCAAGAAGACGCTTGGCCTCGGCAGCTGACTCTTGAAAAAGGAGCTGCTCCTCCTTGGCGATAGACCACCTCGGATTCAAAGCCTGTTCCACACATCAACTTGCATCCCACAAAGCTACACAAATGGGTGGTTGTCAAAATTATGGTCCCTTTTTGGATCCCTATTATAATACGGCCCCTAATATTTAGGGTACCCAAAAGGGGACCATAATTTTGACAATCACCCAAATACCCCAAAATACGACTAGGATCATTGCTTCTAGCCCTTTGATGGTTGCTGATTCTCACTGGCCAAGCTACTGGGAGGCAATTGCGGCCTCCACCTCGACCCGGCCCGCGCCAGGGACGGAGAGCTTCCTGCGAGCTGCATCGTAGACGACTGCCCCAGCTCGTTCCTGGCGAGAATTCTGCAAGATTTTCATCTTGCAAAGAGCAGCAGAATGAGACTGTACTAGTAGTTTCCATTTTCTTTTCCATTCTCCCTATATAGCCCCAATATACTAGGTTATACCCCCTATATAGCCCCCATAATCCCTATAGTTTCTGTGGTGTTCTTGTACTTGCCGAGTTCACATATCCCAGAGTCTGGTCTGCCACGGTTTGGGTTGACATGGTCTAATCCGCTCACAGCGTTGGGGCGTCAAGGTCTGATCCGCTCACGGTTTTTGGGTGTCAAAGTAATTCACATACCGTTATGAGGTTTCACGGTCCGGCCCGCTTGTATTGTAGAAGGCGTGATCTTCTTGCCCCCTCTTGGTTTCAAGTGCCATGGTCGGGCATGCACACTGTCACTTATTTCAAAAAGTCACTCCATCCGTCAGCAGTGCTGGCATATCACCGTGTGGTTCCCATCTGGTTGGGGGGTGTCACGGTATGGTCCAGTCAGGGCCTCGGCAAGGAGATGGCCTCTTGCACTCTGTCAGGGGGAATCCTAGCTGGGCGTTCGAGATTGCGAAAGCTGGCTTTAAGCAAGTAGAACGAGCAAGTCCGCTTAGCATATCTTACCTAAACCCCAAAAGTATGTAAAATAATGGCCCTAAACCCATAGTAACAGCCATAAGGGCCATTATTTTACATACCTTTGGGGCCAGGGTAAGACTTAGGAGATGTTCAGCTTTGAATTGCTTTGGATGGGCTTGCGGGTTGCATGGACTTTTAGACCAAGCAGAGCCTTGCTGGTTAGGGGATTCACACATCCCACAAGCCGCCAGCAGCGTGTGTTTCTTGTTTTATGTCCAAAAGGAACAGGTGGCTTGCTTGGCATGTGGCTGCTTTTGGAATAATACGGCCCCGGGTATTTAGGTATCAAAAACCCAGAATTGGTGCACACCACTCCCCCCATCATAATCCATGTAGACCTGTATCCAGTCCCATTTTCCATGTCATTTTCCATCTGCTTTACCATTTGATTCTCCATTACCCTCAACCTGTTCGTGTTGCATGTAGCACAATGACCCATGCAGATACAATGGCAAATATCTACACAGAAGCTTTGACTAGGACAGATATGGCTAAGCGTTCCGTGTACTGTCTTGTAAACTAGACTCGGCCACATAACGTGCTGCAATCTGCAAGCGTCACAGGGTCTCAAAACTTGCAAAATGTCACATTTGATGTTCAACTTCCACAACCCAAAGGCTCATCTGGGTGTGACTACATATTGGCTCCCTCGTCATGGGTTCATGGGCTCAAATCCAAACATGATAGACGGTTGAGATCCCATCCTATGGTTCCAACTACCCACATAGTATCTACGTCGCCAGCAGAATCACAACATAGTACCTCACTCGGGCCCAAATATGCGCTCCATCCAGATATATGTAGATACATATAAAAGCTCATGCATACATCTACATAAGCATAAAACAAACAGAAACAGAGGCACACACGTGTATGTGTACGTGTATATATATATGTATATATGTATACATATATATATATATATGTGTACATCATTTTGTATATATGTATATATATGTGTATATGTAGATATAGTGATGCTTGGACCCTGGAGCTGGGCCCCGCCTTCGCCTGCATCGGGCTCGGAGGCACCTCCGCTGTCATGGAGCTCTGGAATCGGCCGCTCTCAGATCTGCGCCAACCTGAGACGCTACAGGCTTTAGGGTTTAGGGTTCAGGGTGTGTGCAGAGATTCAGGGCTGAGGGCTCAATTCTAGGGCCGAAGGGGTACCCAGTTGCTAACTTCCCTCGGCCAAAAAGTTTCGAATCGGATTACTGGGATCCGAAGTGTCAGGTGTACTCACCCAGCTACGAAGGTTAAAGATTATGAAAAAGATTTGGTATTTTTTATGTCAACACATGGAAAAAGTTAAACAACCAGGTAGCTGGAAAACGTGGAAGAATTGTGTGTTGTTTTGACTTACCTTTTTCCGCCTTTTATCACGTCCAGCTTCTAGAACTGCCGTTTTTTTCACCATTTTGTTCACCTTTTTTCCACCTTTGTTTCGCCTTGTTCCATTATTGTCCAACTTTTTCTACCACTTTTTTTCGAATGTGCTAACCTTTGTTCACCTTTTTCGTAGGACTCCTTGGAAAGCCCACAAGGTCGATGGCCCGAAGCTACCTTTGTGTTACCTTTGGCTTACCCTTGTTTTACCTTTTTTCATCGTTTTCAAACGTCCGCTTTTGAAGGTAACTTTTTGTTACCTTTTGTTTACCTTGGTCCACCTTCTCCAGGTACTTTATGTTCACCTTTCTGCTGGTGTGTTACCTGTTTTCTACGTACCCTTTCTGGCTATCTTCATTTTGCCTTTCTTTTGCCGATCTAGCCTTCGCATGACTTATAGAAAGCACTACCCATACTAGGTCATAAGTAAAGGATGTATGCTGCATTGGACTTTAGTCCCCTCCCGTCAAATCTGAAGCCCCTCGGAGTAGCACCCAGCGACCAAACCCCAAATGTAGCTCAGCTGTTTGGGGACCCAGGCTCTTAAACCCACATGACCCAAACAGTAAACCCTGGGCGAAATCCTGCATGACCCTATGTGCCTAGACCTAGGAATTATGGTACTATAGTGTACTATATACGGGTCATGCAAGATTGTGTTTAGAAACCTTCAGCAAAGGACCTGGCGACGACCAGCTGGCCTCCTCGACAATGATCTCTGCTGGAACAAGCATTCTGGTCTGGCCGAAATCCTGAGTCGAAGCTGAAGTTTTTGGGTGGAACCTAGGAATGCAGAAGGATCTAGGGCATTATGGCCTTAGGGATATGTAGGAGTCTGAGGTATTGCGGGGTCCCTCGTCAAAAGCCTTTGGATGCATTTCAGAGACTGTCAAATCACGGGTGAGGGTTTGAGACATCAGGGCTGAGGTCTAGAGCGCCTCCACGGGTTAAGGCTTTTGGCCTTTTAGGGTTTAGGGGTTTAGGGATTTAGGGTTTAGGGGTTTAGGGATTTAGGGTTTAGGGGTTTAGGGATTCAGGGTTTTGGGGTTTAGGTTTTAGGGGTTTAGGTTTTAGTGGTTTGGGATTTAGGGTTCTGTTTATAGTGGTTTAGGGTTTAGGGCTTTTTGGGGGTCTGGGGTTTATGGACTTAGGGGTTGAGGGTTTTGGGTCTAGCGGTTTTGGGGTACGGGTTTTAGGGTTTAGGGGTTCAGGGGTTAGGGTTTTAACGCTTATCTGCAGCATGCAGGCTGGAGCGCAGTCTGCCCAAGCTAGGGATGGGTCTGACAGGCTGTAGAGGATTAGAGGATTGAGAGCGTGATTCAATCAGGGTGACGAGTTTACGGTGCCATCGAAGGCCTAAACGGTAGTTCATCAAAACTCCTGTTGCCAAAACGACCATTCTGAAAATTGTTGCTTGACTATTTCCCCCTTATGCACCTACAGGATCCAAATAACTTTTGCAAGAGCCTTTAGATCAACCCCTAAATACGCAAGTTGACATACTTTCCCAAGCAAGCATCTGACGGAGTTGCCGCCGGAGCTTGCGGCGGCTGACCACTTCGAGCGAGATCCGATATGCTCTGAGCTGGCCGCTCTGCCGAATCGAGCACGAGTGCCGGCGGCGGTGGCTTAGGTTTGGGAGCCGTCTTGGGGGCCGTTTCCTGCGCAACCTTGGGGAGTGGTGCCTGTGAAGGTAGCTCCTCCAAATTTAGCAGATTTGCTTGTGGAGGTGACTTTGCTTGTGGAGCTGGTTGCGGAGCCGCCTTGGGGGCATAGGGGTTTGGAGGAGCTTTGGGGCCCCGGGTTGCCCCTGCAGGTGCTGGCCGTGGCGCATCCTCCGCCGTCGTGCAGCTTTGGGATCGGCTGCTCTCAGATCTGCGCCAACCTGAGACGCCACAGGGTTTAGGGTTCAGGGTATATGCAGAGATTCAGGGCTGAGGGCTCAATTCTAGGGCTGAAGGGGTTACCAAGTTGCTGACTTCCCCCGGCCTAAAAGTTTCGAATCGGATTGCAGGAATCCAGAGTGTCAAGTGTACTCACTTAGCTACCAAGGTTAAGGATTATGAAAAAGTATTTGGTATTTTCTATATCAACACATGGAATTAAAGAGGCAAAGAAGTGTTAAACAAAAAGATAGCTGGAAAAGGTAGAAAGTTTGTGTTTTGTTTTGGCTTACCTTTTTCCACCTTTTTCCACGTCCAGTTTCTAGAAATGCCGTTTTTTTCACGTTGTTGTTCACCTTTTTTTCACCTTTGGTTCGCCTTGTTCCATCATTGTACCACGTTTCCATTTTTGCTACCTTTTTTTTCGCATTTGTTAACCTTTTTTTCATATGCTCCTAGGACTCCATCCCACAACTTCGATGGCCTGGAGCTACCTTTGTGTTACCTTTTGCTTACCCTTGTTTTACCTTTTTCATCTTTTTTAAATGCCCACTTTCTGTTACCTTTTGTTTAGCTTGGTCCACCTTCTCAAGGTACCTTATGTTCACCTTTCTGCGGGTGTGTCACCTTTTTTCTACGTACCCTTTCTGATTATCTTTACTTTGCCTTTTGCCTCTTAAACTTTCGCATGACTTGTAGAAACCACAACCAATACTAGGTCATAAGTTAAGGATGTACTTATGCAGCATTGGACTTTAGTCGCCTCCCGTCAGTTCTCTGAATTCTGAAGCCCCTCGGAGTAGCACCCAGCAACCAAACCCCAAATGTAGCTCAGTTGTTTCGAGACCCAGGCCCTAAATCCCACATGACCCAACCTCTAAACCCTGGGTGAAATCCTGCATGACCTTATGTACCTAAATCTAGGAATTACGATACTACACGTAGTGCAGTATATTAAGGGTCATGCAGGATTGTGTCCAGGAAAACCTTCAGCAAGGGACCTGGCGACGACCAGCTGGCCTCCTCGGCGATGATCTCTGCGGGAACAAGCATTCTGGTCTGGCCGAAATCCTGAGTCGAAGCTGAATTTTTGGGTGGAACCTAGGAACGCAGAGGGATCTAGGGGATTATGGTCTGAGGGATATGTAGGAGTCTGAGATATTGTGGGGCCCCTCTTCAAAATAATTTGGATGTATTTCAGAGACTGTAACATCACGGTTGAGGGTTTAGGACATCAGAGCTGAGGTCTAGAGCGCCTCCACCTGTTAAGGCTTTTGGCCTTTTAGGGTTTAGACGTCTAGGGATTTAGGGTTTAGGGGTTTAGGGATTTGGGCTTTAGGGGCTTAGCATTTAGGGTTCTGTTTGTAGGGGTTTAGGATTCAGGGCTCTGTTAGTAGGATTTTAGGGTTTACGGTTCTAGGGGTTTAGGGGCTTAGGGTTTTAGGGGTTTAGGGGTTTAGGCGTAAGGGCTTTAGGGTTTAGGGGTTCAGGGGTTCGGGCTTAGGATTTATCTGCAGCATGTAGGCTGGAGCGCAGTCTGCCCAAGCTAGATACAGGTCTGACAGGCTGTAGATGATTGAGAGCGTGATTCAATCAGGGTGACGAGTTTACCGTGCCATCGAAGGCCTAAATAGTAGCTCATCAAAACTCCTGTTGCCAACACAACAACTGAAAACAGTTTTAACTGCCGTTCCCCTTATACACCTACAGGATCCGAATAACTCCCTAAATACGCAAGTTGACAGACTTTATCAAGCAAGCGTCTGACGGAGTTGCCGCCGGAGCTGGCGGCTGAACACGTCGAGCGCGATCCGATATGCTGTGAGCTGGCCGCTCTGCAGAATCCAACACGAGTGCCGGCGGCGGTGGCTTAGGTTTGGGAGCCGCCTTGGGGGCTGTTTCCTGCGGAGCCTTGTGAAGTGGTGCCTGTGAAGGTAGCTCCTCCAAATCTAGCAGATTTGCTTGTGGAGGTGATTTTGCTTTCGGAGCCGCCTTAGGGGCATAGGGGATTGGAGGAGCTTTGACGCCAGGGGTTGCCCCTGCAGGTGCTGGCCGTGGCGCATCCTCCGCCGCCGTCTCAGATCTGCGCCAACCTGAGACGCTATATAGGCTGTAGGGTTTAGGGTTTATGCAGAGATTTAGGGCTGATGGCTCGATTCTAGGGCTGAAGGGGTTACCCAGTTCCTGACTTCCCTCAGCCAAAAAGTTTTGAATACGATTGTAGGAATCCAGAGTGTCAAGTGTACTTACCCAACTGCTAAGGTTAAGGATTATGAAAAAAATATTTGGTATTTCTATATCGTCACATGGAATTAAACAGGCAAGAAAGTTAAACAAAACGATAGCTGGAAAAGGTAGAAAGTTTGTGTTTTGCCTTGACTTACCTTTTTCCAGTTTTTTCACGTCAGGTTTCCAGAATTGCCATGTTTCACCTTTTTGCTCACCTTTTTCCGCCTTGGTTTCACCTTTGTCTATCATCGTCTCACTTTTTCACCTTTTTTCACATTTGTTCACCTTTTCCGTAGGACTCCTTGGAAATCCCCCAAGTTCGATTGCCCGGAGATACCTTTGTTTGTACCTTTTGCTTACCTTTGCTTTACCTTTGTTCTCATCCTTTTTAAATGCCTCCTGTTCAAAGGTAACCTTTTTTACCCGTTGGTTACCTTTTTTTCCACCTTTTCCAGGTACTTTATTTTCACCTTTCCACTGGTGTGTCACCTTTTTCTAGGTACCCTTTCTGTTATCTTGATGTTGCCTTTCTTCCGCCTTTGTAACTTTCGCATGACTTATAGAAACCACAACCAATACTGAGTCATCACTTAAGGATGTATGCAGCATTGAACTTGAGTCCCCTCCCGTCAATTCTGTGAATTCTGAAGCCCCTCGGAGTAACACCCAGCAACCAAACCCCAAATGTAGCTCCAAATGTAGCTCAGTTGTTTGGGGACCCCACAGGACCCAAACTCTAAACACTGGGCGGAATCTTGCATGACCCCATGTACCTAAACCTAGGAAGTATGATACGACACGTAGAGTATCATATAAGGGTCATGCAGGATTGTCCAGAAACCTTCAGCAAGGAACCTGGCGACGACCAGCTGGCCTCCTCGACAATGATCTCTGCGGGAACAAGCATTCTGGTCTGGCCGAAATCCTGAGTCGAAGTTGAATTTTTGGGTGGAACCTAGGAACCCGGAGGGATCTAGGGGATTATGGTCTGAGGGATATGTAGGAGTGTCTGAGATATTGTCGGGCCCCTCTTCAATTTTTTTGGATGTATTTCAGAGACTGTAACATCACGGTTGAGGGTTTAGGACATCAGAGCTGAGGTCTAGAGCGCCTCCACCTGTTAAGGCTTTTGGCCTTTTAGAGTTTAGAGGTCTAGGGATTGAGGGTTTAGGGGTTTAGGGTTTAGGAGTTTAGCATGCAGGGTTCTGTTAGCAGGGGTTTAGGATTTAGGATTCTGTTTGTGGGGTTTTTAGGGGTTTAGATCAGCCCCTAAATACGCAAGTTGACATACTTTCCCAAGCAAGCGTCTGACGGAGTTGCCCCCGTAGCTGGCGGCTGGACACTTCGAGCGAGATCCGATATGCTGTGAGCTGGCGGCTCTGCCGACTCAAACAGGGGTTCCGGCGGCGTTGGCTTAGGTTTGGGAGCCGTCTTGGGGGCTGTTTCCTGCGCAGCCTTGTGAAGTGGTGCCTGTGAAGGTAGCTCCTCCGAATCTAGCAGATTTGCTTGTGGAGGTGATTTTGCTTTCGGAGCCGCCTTAGGGGCATAGGGGATTGGAGGAGCTTTGGGGCCCGGGGTTGCCCCTGCAGGTGCTGGCCGTGGCGCATCCTCTGCTCGGCCCTTTGCCGCCAATTGGGCCCACTCTTCCTCCCAACCTCTTTGCGTACGGGCCATCAGATCCGAAAGTGGCCCGTCAGTCTTGACCCCTGGAAGGCTGAAGAACGGCTTGAAAGCCAGCGATTCTGATATGCGTGGAATCCGTGCAGGTGGGGCCTTGTGAAAAGTCTGCAGAGTGGCTGGAGCTGAGGATGCCGACGAGGAGGGCACGGAAGGGCGCAAACTCATGATGTCCCCAGACTCACTCAATGAATTGCTTGCTCGCGGAGGTACCCATTTTCTGGGTCTGCGGGTGGCAGCTGGTTCTGCCAGAGGCATCGGCGAGGCTAAGCCTTCTGCGGGCCAATGCTGGATTGGCAGCTCAGCCAGAGCAGCTAACCCAAGGCCACTGCTCGATGCGTGTTCATTTGATGCTTGCGATCCTGGCTCAACATGTTGCGATGTCCCGCGCATCTTCTTCCAAGCTTTGCCATCAAGCCTCAGGCTGCGGCAGGTGCTGCCACACACATGGGACTTGAAGAAAGCTGCCATGCCCCTTTCGCCAAGGTCACCAGGACCGAAGGACTTCTCAAGCGAGACGACCTGGGGATCTGTCATGATGATATGGGGGCGTGATCGGTCCGCTTTGTCCAGGTGAATGCCCTGCAGGTCTAGGACCATCTGCTTGCCCAGGCTGAACTCGAAGGTGAAATGCGAGAACGCCTGGGCAATCTCATTGTTCGGTGCTTCCTGGTGCACATAGCCATTGTTGTTGTTGTACTTTAGAAAGACACCCGGAAGATAGCGCTCGCAAGCCATGAATTGCGCTGGTGCCTCATCACTTTCTGAACTGTAAACATAGCATTCCTAAGTGTTTCATCGTCAGGGGCCTGAGGGTGGGCTGTTATTGGGGGAAGGAGTAGTTTAAACTGGGCGGTGTATCCTAGACAGTAAATCCTATACCCTACCCCCTAGACCCTACTCCATAAGAACTTGAAACAACCCACGAGGCTCCAACGCGCAGGGGCCAGGGCATAGGAACTTCTGCGGAGGATTTGTTTAGGGTTTAGGATTTGGGGATCAGGCTTGGGCGTAGGTGCGTTGAAAGTCAACCCGGTCTACCCGTTATTCAACAACGACCAGGGCTCCATGAAAATGATCCTCGCCAACTGCTTCGCGTCCTCACCGAGGATTTTCAAAGCGTACTGGCGAAACAGGCGGGCATAGTAGATGGCGACTGCACTGCTTTTGGCATAGGCCGAAACGACCTGGATAGAGTTGTGCTTTTCATCCAAGTATCTGGACACTTTCGCCACCATGCGCATCGGACTGTCGTCTGCAGACTGGATGTTAGGATCTTGGAAGCAGTGGACCAAACGCATGCCACCTTCAGTGTAAGGTCTCGCTCGCATGGAGGCCTTATGATCTGGCCGACTTGGGTGCACTCTCTCTGCGAATGATGTGCCTGTGTAAGTGAAGCCAGTGCGACTGCAAGCAAAAGCAACCACTTGGGTACCACCGCCATTAGCCACGTTTTGGCTGAAGGGTTCGAAAGTGACAGGCCTTCGCTGAGAAAGCTTCTTTTCCCCTGAGCTCCGTCCAGCATCTTCTTGGCTACCATGGCTGCCACCAAATGAGAAGGCGCTTGACTTGCTGCTTTGGCTGGCTGAAACTGTTTGGGTCTTTGTGATTGAGGACGTCACGGAGGCAAATGCCTGATGCAGTGCTGCGATGGAGCGAGAAGATGGCGCAAATTGCCCGCGCCCAATCGCTGCCAACTGCTGCAACATGTGGAAATCTAAGCCCTCGCCAAACCCTATGCAATGTATGTGCAAGGCCGGCGAATCGTGCAACATCTGCTGCACCAGCTCCAACGTCTGTTTGCCATCTGCTGGGCGGCCATCACTGAAGATGAGGAGGTGAGGAGTAAGCTCAGTGCCGGAGTCCTGAGCGATGAGCTCCTGTGCTTTTCTCCTTGGGCTTTGTTACCCTACTACAAACCTCCTGCACCCTGCACTTCAAATTTCTAACAGTAAGGGAAAAGCAAGGAACAAAGATCCCCAACAAGAATCCAGCGTCAAACCTTTCACGAACTGCGTTCCCAACCTTGCGTTGCTCACGCGCAAGGAGGTTACGGATCTGGCCTCCTCAGGTGTGCAGCGTGGATTCCCCGGCATGCGGGCTAGGGTTTAGGGTAACTATGTAGAAGGATAGATGTCTAGGTCTCAGATTGAGGTGTTCGCGTGATTCTTCAGAACTGTGATTACTGCAGCCGCTGGCGCCCCCAATGCTCCTACTGTTTCTGCCTGTGCAAGTCATCTCATGATTCTGCCCTTTTTTGGGACTCTGTCTTGGAGGTGCTTGATCAGCTGGTTCCCACATGAGCCCTCATTATTGAGCCTCAACACTCCACGAAATAATAGAATCCCGCTAATGAACAGGGTTCATACTGAAGGCGTCGGGCAGCAGCCCAGTACGATACACGGATAATTACACGAGTTGAGGACAACATTTGTATATCTTAGCACTACAGCCATCAGCGTGAGAAGGGTGGCGGCCGGTCTTGCGCTTGTACCAAGCTGGACAAAACTGCCAGTTGAGCTATGCCAAAAACAAATCCTCACTGCAGATCTCCTCTGCCAACATCAAAACTTGGGTTCGGGGCAAAAAGTTAATTAAGAAGGAATTCCACGACTAGGAAGTTGCGGAGATCAAGACCTCACAAGAGGTTGCTGCATTACAAATCAAAGGAACATAAATCAAAGAAAACACTGGTTTGCCTACACAAGCAGCACAGTTCTACCAGGGTTGAGATGGCGGCTTCAATCAAAAGCTGTCCCCTACTTGCAGAGAGTCCTGGGCAGATTTCCGGGCGAAGAGTACTTGAGATGCGTCGTTGAAGGTGATGAGCGAGAAGCTGTGACGGCACGATGACCAACTCTGCTCCCCAAAGAATGTGTCTAATGTCCGCCTGACGGCAACCAAACGCGACATACGATCCAATCCTTCATCCATTGCTACATCCTCAGCGCGCATGGAGCCAGATGTATCTAACATCACGATGACATGCGCCGGTTGCACTGATGGAGACACTGGTGCCCAGGATCGTTTGCTTCGGGAGGAAGTGCCTGGGCCACTGCTGAGAGATACACAAGAAACCAATCAAGCACTGGGTTGCTATTAGGGGTATCGAAATATCGTCATAAATGCCACAGTTGCATGGAAGTGGTGCCACAAACTCATCCTCCTCCTCTTCCTCTACAGCACACGCTGCATCGCTTTCCAGCGCTTGGCTGTGCTGCGCGAGAAGCTTAGCCAAGACTGCCTCTGTGGAGTGCTCGTCATGCTCTGCAGCTAGCTGCTCGGCATCTATGATTTCATCATGGTATGCCTTGCCTTCATAGTTCTCCTGGTTGGCAGTCGCATCATGCCTCTGGTTGGTGGCGCCAGGCTTTCTGCCTTGATCCGGCCTGGCATGCTCAGCCTTTGAGCTTTCATATGGCCGCCAGCACGACTGGCAGTAAAAGCTTCCCCTTCTGTCACGCCACCCTGCGCTTTGCGCTGCACACTGCTCACAAGTACCATCTTCAAGGTATGCCGGAGCCTGAGCTCTTGCCTTTGGCTTTACCCGGGCATTTCTAGGCTTGGAGCCCCAAGGGTCACGTTGTGGGCCAGCGGCCGCAGTGCCCCAAGTATCGTACCCCTGACCCCAATCCTGGGACCAAGATGGGCTAGAAGACCATTGATCGCTCCAAGGATTGCTGGCCATCTTCTGAAGATCGCCTCCGTGCAACCCCCTCTACCGCATGACTACCTGTCACTGTCACCTAGAGCCCTGGGAAGTAGCAGGCACAAAAACTGCATCGCAAAGATCCCCAACGTGAACATCAAGCAACAGATGTCCTCTCCGGGATCCCAAGCAAAATCGGAGACTTTCAGCATGATCCATATATTCTGAGAGATCTCTGCATTGGAAACTACTATAGTATATTGGAGTTATATAGGGATTCCTTGCCCCCATTAGGTCTCTATGCTGCGAAACTCTCAGATGGCAGTCCTTCATCCTCTACTTGGAGGGTCAGGGGGACTTAGTAACCAGGCTAATAGCCCCTATAACCCATATAGCAATCCTAATTATCCCTATTATTAACCTACTTACTAAGTCCCCCTGACCCTCCAAGTAGAGAGCCCGGATGCACTCCAGATTCCTTGGCTCGCTGCATTTCCGGTGCTCCAACTTTCGGCCACCTAGGCACTTTGGGGGGGCTCAGAAGCTTTGGATGCTTTTGGGCAAGGTTAAGGACTAGTGTGCTAAAGTTTGGGCTGGGCTATACAACCCCAATATACTATAGTAGTTTCTATTTTCTTTTCCATCATCCTAATTTAACCCCAATACACTATAGTAGTTTCCAATATAGGGGTGAGTCTCTCGCCTAGTTTGGCTACTAGCATGAGCTGAAAGAATCCTGCATGACGGCCTGCTGCACGTATTTGACCCGCTGGGCATGGGGAGGCTTCAATGCATGAGGACTTCGGGTGCAAGGTTGGCTACTGCTTTGGAAGAGACACGTGGAGTTGCGGATGACCTTACACAAGGGCTTCTCGAGCAGCATAGCATCAAAAACTACATGGGTGTGAAGAAGAGATGACAGGATCGCAATGAAATCTGCATCTGCATAAGAACTCTGTTGCCCAAAGTTGCACCCGAATGTATGAAAATCTCTGCTCAGCCACCCTGCACGGCAATGGGTTCACTTGGAACCGAGAATCTGAGGCGCATCCCCTGCCATTCAACAAGACGATATGCGCCCCTGAATCTTGAAAATGGCTGAAACCATGCTGATCAGGATGCTGTGCTGCTGCGGGGTGGCATCCTACAAAGATACCTAAGCAAGTACCAATTTTATTTTGCGGTCTTTTCGAAGTACCCAATCCCATACTTATGCATGGAATCTAAGACCATCATGTTGATGATTCTTCAGGCCCCTACCTTACCAACTGGAACAGGAGCTCCTCCCCGAAGCCTGCTTCATAAGCCACAGAATCCTGCGTCCCCCATCTGTGAGCACCCGACCTTGAATTCCCAAAGCCCGACCTCGCCTGAAACCATAGACCCCTCTGTAGCTCCTGAAGACTCAGACCCCCGCCCTAGGCCCTAAACCCTAAACCCTAAACCCTAAACCCTAAACCCTAAACCCTAAACCCTAAACCTATCCTGATTTTTCTGCTCAGAGCCAACGAAGCTTCAAGGCGAGCAGCCAGAGTTCTCAGCTCGCCAGTGTTTACCGCCGTGGACACCTTAGGCAGCCGAAGTCTCAAACACGAAAAGGATTTCAAAGCAGGTTGCATAGGAAGTTACATTACAAGCCACTTCCAACCTGCAAAGCCAGGAAGGGCATGGAGAAAACTCCGCATTGAACTACGTAACCTAGATCTAGTATATTATGGTATATTATAATATATTACAATATATTATACAATATTATAATATATTGTTGTATTTTTAATCATATTATGCTGTCTATTAATATATTATGAGATTATAGTATATTATGGTATATGATGGTAGCACAGCTGGCCTAACATGACCACACAAAATAGTTAGATTAGTTGCACGCCGGCGCGATACCTTAGTCGGGAACTCAGAAATGGAAGAGGAAAAAAAGCAAGCCGCAAGGGAATGAGAAGAGACATACATGTTGCACCACCTTTCCACAAAAGTCGAGACAAACAACCTAAAAACCCAAATCCAAACATCATCTGAGGTGGAGGCCGTGGGGGAGTCTTATGTCGAGTTTTGGCTAGCAGCGCCATCTGTTTAGCTTTTTTGGTTCAGAGTTTTGGGCTGAGGGCTTAAACCCGGCACCTAAAGCTAGACAAACACGCCTAAAACTTGACAAGCATGCACCAAATCTTGAAGCTTAAAATGCCTAAACCATCAGAACTCTCTAATTAACAAGCACATGCCTCCAATCGTGAGTCCTCAAATCCACCGACGCTCTCCCTACCATAAGACTCCATACCATAAGACGTATTGACCATAAACAGGAAATCCTGAACCCTTAACCCGCAGTACTAGACCCCTACCTCCGAAACTGAAACGCTTATCCCAAAAAATCCCTATACATATAGACCCTACTATACTGTAGTCCTTCCCGTTTTCTTTTCCATTCTATACCCCTACATAACCCTTACACAACCCAATCTCCAACCTTGAAACCGAACAATTTCTCGAACTCTGGGCTTCCTGCAGAGCTGGCGCGGGAGCCTGTTACGGCTTAAGGCAAATATAGTATTCTATAGTATAGTAATATATCATGAAATACTATAGTATAACATATTGTAGTATATTTTCAAAATTGGGGTTCAGGGTTGAAGGTTTTGGAATAACCGGAAAATTTGTCGGTTCAGGGTTTAATGTTTAGGGCTCCAAGTTGTGAGGGTGTGGGCTTAAGGCTCAGAGCTTAAGTTAATCCCTGGAAAAGACGGGTTTGCCTCGATTTTGGTTCAGCTTTGTTCTGGTGAAATCAATATGAGCCGTCTTCACAATGACAGTTGCCACAGGCGGCGCTGTCGTCATAATAGCCTTCATAGCCCCTAGAAACAAACCTGTCCAAAATTGCTGCTTCGTGGAGTAATGGCCGGCGGTGCAAGGTTTACTGATCTGCAGTTATAATCCTACCTAGTCCTAGAACATGGCTATGAAAACTGCCCTCCTCAAACACTTTTCGAACTAAGGTGAAACCTTAAACAGCCCGACCCGAAGCCCCGAAACCCTGAAACCCTAAAGCTCCCAAAGCCAACTTGGATCGGACCGCCCCGCAACCGCAAGTTGCCCAGAGTCTCAAACTAAGCTCCAGGGGACCCTGCCGGGATATATCATATATATATAAGTACAAATATATATATATATATAAGTACATATATATGTATATATAGGTATATATGTACTTATATATACGTATACACATGCACACATATATAATATCTGTTGTATATACATATAGGTGTATATATCTATATATATACACATCTATGTGTAAAATATTTATATATATATATACACGTATACCTATAGATATATATTTATATCAATATATATGTATACACATGGGGATTACGGATTCTGAAGGTCTGAATTAAGGATTCCATACGTTTTGAGAACCCATTGCATGTCTCACTCCCTCCCCTGCAGACTATAGGCGGCGTAGATCTCATAAGCAACACGCGTGTGATCTTATATGAGCCAGTTTGAACCCTTAATACCCCCTTAATAACCCTGATAGTAGTCCCCAATGAATCCCCCATAAAACCCTTTTACAGGAGTTTAGATTAGGGCTCATATGTTTGCAACTGGGGGCTATACGGCACAACATGGTTGTACGGCGTGTGGTTTCTGCCTGCTACCTGGGCCCTGGGCAATGGTCTAGTCGGCAGTCCCCAGACCCATTTCACAGCAGGGCTCCCGTTCGTCATACACCGAGAAAAAAATTATCTCCTTTGTGTAATGCTGGGGGCCCTGCTCAAGCCCTAGGTCTAAAGCCTGAATCCGAGACCAACCGTGCGGAATGATATCCAGAGCTTGGAAACAAACCCTTCAGCCAGCCACTGAGCACAATGCTGGTCAGCGTCTGGGACATGGATTGGAGAGCCTGAATGCTGTGCACTCGGCTAGCTTTGCTACAACATGGTACAAAGCTTGGGTGCTTTCAGGTTGCAGTGCTAGGACATCGAGGGGCATAGGTTCTAGAGCGTGGACGGCTCCTCCGCGTTTCCGAGCCCGCTAGAAGCTAAGCTGCAATGAAATGGCTCATGGCGCGCTTTCACGAGCTTCGAGTCTTCTGGCACATGGTAGGGAATCAGATTGTGTAGGGGATTGCAAGCATTCTCCGTGTCATGGCAAAGCGGATAGGAAGAACAGCTTCAGCACTTTGCTTGTGAAGGTGCATGCACATTTCATCCCAAGCATAGGACAGTGATCCCCTTTGTTCCTACCCACATCTCATCTCGCCATCTCTACAACTCATGAAACGGATGGCAAGGAGATGAACTTACGTATAAAAGCTGCAAGCGAAACCTGAGGAACGTTTTTACAAAGCATGTAGGTTTCTGCCTAGATAAACCAGCAACTGCCTAGCATCTCATAATCTAAAAATATGATAGAGCCAGGTGGTTACTACTAAATAGGTGCTGCGCCAACCTGAAAATGGTCCAATGAAAATGACTACAGCCCTTTAGAAAAGGTGCTATGTAGGATGCCATGTTAATGTGTGTGCAGCAAAACCTACACTATGCCATATAATGCCCGCTAATACTTGTTTTACCCCTCCTTATCCCGATACAACCTTTATAAGCCCCCCAAAACCTCAAAACCTGAACCCTTAACCCTGAACCCTCAACCACAAGCCAGTTCCCTACAACCCCCGTACGGAGTGGAGTGGGGTTCTTAGCCTTCATGGCATAAGCTGAGGCTGTGACTGCTCTCGCATCCGTAGTGGAAGGCCTCTTGGACCACAGGTTTCCCTTAAAAACCTTGGGGGACTAAGTACATAGCTTGATATGGGGATAGGCTGGATAGGGTTTAGGGTTTGGGGGGAGGTAGAGGGGTCGGGGGGTGAGGAGGACTTAGTGAGTTACCGCATTGCTGGGGCTACTACATGGCGGCTTGTAAGGATTACCAGTACACTTAGAAACCCCCCCTGACCCTGCAAGTACGCCCCCACAGATGAAGGGGCCCGTATGGACAACAACATTTCTTACATGGACTCATCTAAAGATCCATGCTTGTGTCTGAAAGTGATGTAAGCACATCGGAATAGTGAAATAACATTTCGAGATGCACCCGCACTGCACTTCCACGTGAAGCAGCCAATCTCTAACGCCCTGAGACATGCACAACCCTTGCTCGGACTCCTTGCAGTATCTCAACCCATCTCCCAAACAATCCGATAGCAGTTTCATCGAGAGACCTTAAACGGTCCCGTCTGGCAATGTCTGGAACTCTTTGTTGGGCTTATGCGGAACAGGTGGGAAGTAATTCAGGAACATAGCTGATATCTAGATCTTAGCAACCTTAAACCCTAAACCCTAAGCCCTAAACCCTGAACCACCGCAATCCGAACATCAAGTTCGAGTGTAACCCTAACAAAATAGTTCAGCGGTACACGAGAACCTAACTGGCGGAGAACAGCGGTCTTGCCCCCAGCTCAAGATCGCAAAGCCCTTGTCGCCTTGATGGAGATGCCACTCTTGCCTGCAGCGGCAGGTTTGACTGACATCCGAAAGGATCCAAGAAGTCTCTCTAAGTTGCCAAGTTGCCACAGCAAGAAGCTCTAATCTTTCACTGCTCAGGGCTCAGGCTCTGCTTGGAGCCTCGGGGTCTACTTTTTCAAGGCTCTGCTGCAATTCCAGAGCCCAATGCGAATAACGAGCGGGCCATCCACAAACAGAGAAGGGACACCATAAGGGACCTTGTACAGACTACTGTGTCTTTACAAGAAGTGGCTACATGTCGCTCCATGTTGGTTGGGGAGGGCACGCTATTGGGTGAACGGTTATGCTGCGTTACCTGCGTTACCTAGGCCGGGGTTCAAAATTCTGAGTAAAGTGGGAAAGATCCAGCAGGATCAGCACAGCCAGAAAACCAATGTACACCTGATTGCTCAGAAAGGAAACCAGCATGCCGCAGCTCCCTTTCCCAGCCTGGAACCTCACTGTTGAGCACATGGCGACGGAGCCTGCCGCGCTCTGCAATGCGGTTCTTGTCCCTGTACGACCACTTATTGGTAAGGTGGTAAGCCTCACACAACCTGTACAGAGAGAGAGATGAAAAATCAAAGCACACGCTACATCGACCCTGGATTGCCCAAAGAATGTGCTATTTCATTCCTAGATCACGCACTAATGTAAGAGTTAGGTGTGGTGCATGTGGCAGCTGTCTTTGTTGAGGGCACGGTTCTTTGAAAGTTGAGATCCTCTTCTGGCATTCTAAGCAAGAAAGCCTCGTGTAGAATACAGTAAAGTCTAATGTAATATCACCCGTGTATATACCTTCTTTTGAAAATAGTGTAATGCGATGTGATGCAGTAAGGAACAGCATAACGAAGCATTACCTCATATCACATTGTATATCACATACCGTCTCTGGTGCACGCGCTCGGCGAGCAACGCGGAGCGGCGTACCAATGCTCTGACAGTCTAAGTGTCAAATGACTGGGCGGGCGAGCTCAGACAGTCTCTTCACGACCATTAACTCCCCTAGCCTTGCTGAGCAAGTCGGGATCAGCCCCCAAAAGCAAAAGGTCACCAGGAAAAGCAGTGCCCAGCATCATATTGTAGAATATGATCGCGTAAGAAAATCCGTCTTATATATACCACCTTATACTAGTGTAGTATAAGACAACACGATAAAACGTAATACAACAAAACCAGAGTAGCAAGGCACATTATGATGCAGTATACTTCGACATAGATTGGGTCTAGGATTTAGGGTTCCAGTGCTTTGCAGGTCGAAGCTAGGCTCAAACGTAGCTACAGCCAGCTACATCGTGAAAACAAGTCTGTAAGAGTCTCCTTTTCTTGGCTTCAAGCGACAAGCCTCCCTTCATGACTAAGAGATTGCTATGTCCTTGACCTAGTCCTACGGCTTGACCGAAACCCGACAGACAACCCTAGACCCTAAGAAAAAGAAGCCTGAACAAACAATACAAAATGAAACAAAAAGGAACCCTAAACAAAGACCTGAACAGAGACCAAACAGATAAAATACTTTAGACAATATACTAACCCTGATTCGCTAAACCCTGAATCCAAACAGGGACTTACCTGGCCTGCGCTGGCTCCAGACGCCAACCTGCAGCCATAAAACAAATAGTCCCTGCGGTAGTTGGGGCCTAAATAAGGTCCTTGAAAGGAGTTATACAAGGATAAATATACACATGCATATATGCAGTACAGGGATGTATGGGAGAGGTAGTGTTTTAGGGTTTATATAGGGCCTCTTCCATTAGAATACTGGAGAATCGAATTGACAATTGAACGCAAGATGGAAGATATAGGGGTTGATGTAAGGATTGTAGTGGCACGGCCTGTTTGATTGGAATTAGGTTTGAGGATATATTGCCCTTTGAAATACTAGTACTACAACAACAACAACAACAACAACCACTACTACTACTACTACTACTGCTACTACTACTACTACTACTATTTCACTATTACTTGTATCATCAGTATTGGTGACAGTAGTTAGCCAGAAATTGAGCTTACTTAGCGCTGACTCGGCTTTCGCGTTGAGCATTTTGCTCCTGGGCAACCTCCAACAAGTTGACCCCAATCGTCCTCCCAGGACGATCTTCTGAAAGCACCTGGCATAAACCACGAATCTCGATTCAAAAAAACTGCTTATGCTGAGAGACCCCTGTAACTTCGAATTCCTAAAGTTCTATAGGATTCACCCTTAAGGTCAGGGGGACTTTGCAAGTAGGTTCATAACCCCTATAACCCATATAGTAACCCTAATTATCCCCATTCTTGACCTACTTAGTAGGTCCCCCTGACACTCCAAGTAGGCTTTGGGCTAGCAGTGACACTCCACTGCGACTGCAGGCGGGCCGCCTGATAGGCGACGCCCAGCAGGTGCCGTCTGGCAGCGGACAGGAGCTGCTTCACAAACTCGCTCACCAATCAATCAATCAATCAATCAATCAATCAATCAATCAATGACTCAATCACTCCCTCACACACACACACAACCCCTTAAAACAACTTGAGATCATTAGTTTGGCTTTTCCCGGGCTTCAACTGCAACTGGACATGTAGCTTCGGGTGCTTCTTGAATGTCCCTGTCGCCTAGCTCTAGAACAGCAAATGAAGCTGCTTTCAGAGACCAGGCTTGGTACGGTTGAGGACACGTTTCTTGAGTTGTCGGCCTTCTAGGTATATAAGGAGGATCTCAGGATAAGGGCCCATACTCCGGGCCCATGGCTTCAAGCTTAGAAGCCTAAGGAGCTTCAGCGCTTACGGGTTTGAAGGTTCAAGGCGTGTGCACTGCGAGGATACCTCTAGATATTCGCGTTGGTAATCTGCAAACTCGCACCGCGCATGCATCATTCCTGGGCTTAAGGCAGAGGCTACAGCTTCTTGAAACAAAGTCGAATCGAGGACTAGAATCTCTGGTGAGGGTCAAAACGCCAGAATTAACCCTACGCAGCCGCACTAGGTCCTTGACTACTTTCCCAAAACCCTGGAAAGCGGGGACCCTTGCAGTGTACAGCACCCAAATGCTGGTTGTTCAGGCTTATGCATCACGCCACAAAGCCTTTGGAGCATTACATGAGCCATAGTCTAAGCTCCCCCTTAATATCCCCAATCATACTCCGCTGTATAATCCCCTACATAACCCCGTTTAGACTACAGTTGACATTGTCTAGACCTTGCAAGATTCAGCTGCGAGCTCGGGCTTGAGGATGCCGGGGCTTCACAAGTAGAAACTATGCGACTTTTGGGGCTAGGGTTTAGGGTTTCGGGCTTAGGATTTAGGGATTAGGGCCTTGTGTAACCCCTGCTACAATACCAAGCATGCCTCAAAAGTAGCCTCCAAAGAAAGGTTGCGGGGTGAGACGTGTGCAAAGCAAGGAAATGCCAAGCAGGAACCTGATACCGAGCTGCTCGAAGAGTAGCCGAACCTCGGGAATGTCACATGGTTTGGGCGATTTTACTAAATTTTAAAAGCTTTGAGCCGCTTTTTGCGGCTAGAGGGACAACCTGTCGCTTTTCCTGAATCGTCCTTGGTTGTGGATCCCCTGCTTCCCCAGGCAGTCTCTCAACTTCCACAAGACCCTTGTGCATTCAAGGCCCTGGAAACATCAAGCCAACCTCTATCCCAGACCCTATCCCCCCGACACAGCCTCAAATAGCGCGCAGCTCATTGCCAAACCGACGTTACAACCTCGGCCTCGTGCAGTAGATAGCCTCAAACTGCCGAATTCAGGATGACTTGAAACAACCAATGCAATCATAAGCCCATCCCCAGCATAAGAGACACTCCAGCTGTCAAATGCTGTCTTGTGCCAGAACCTAAACCCTTCCGGAGGCTTTTCCTATCTCTAAACTCCGCAGCCTCAACCCTATACCTTGAACCTTGTCAACCTCCTTTAAGTCTTGATCCCTGAGCCCTGTCACCTTAAAACCTTCACCCTACTGTGTGAGACCCTGGAGGTACTGCCGGGTAAACCCTGAAGCCTAAGCCCTAAAACCTAAATGAGCTATAGTCTAAACTCCTAGTCTCCCCCTAGAAACCCTATGATACTCCCCTAAATAACAGTCTCCTATATAACCCCCAAAAAGTACAGTAGACTATGGTTCACATCTAAACCCCAAAAACTAAACCTAAAACCCCTCAAACGCCACTGAGAGCCGAGACCCGCTGGCTTGGTCACACCAGAAGAGGCTGCAGTCCTGGTATTTCTGGGGTCAGGGGAACTAGTAAGTCGTTTAGTATGTAAGTAGGTTAGGCTTTAGCGTTTAGCGTTTAGGGTTTAGGGTTTAGGGTCAGGGGAACTTGTAAGTAGATTAAAAATCAGGACGATGAGGGGGTTACCTTCTGGATTATGGGAATTATTCACCTTCTTACGAAGTCCCCCTGACCCTCCAGGTGAGCACGGTCTTCACGAGCTAAGAAGCCCAGAAGTTTGCAATGAGCAAACTTTTGGATGTCTTCTATGTACCTATCTGATACACGTTTAAAACTATGTATCTATATATAATTCCATATCTGTAAAATATATAAACACCTTTTGTATATGCGCATATCTATCTAGTTATTCAGATCACCACTACCATTTGAGGTGAGGTCAGGTGCGGTCGCTACTTCGCCAGTTTTGCATCCGGAAGAGCAGATGAACTTCGGGATCTCCCACATGCGGTCTATGAAATGCCCTATTCGCAAGATGCCTATGCTTCTGCCGATGCTGCTGTTGGGGCAGATCGTCTTCTTTGGGTGGCGAAACCAAGCAGAAGTCGGTAGGAAGGCTTGAATGGGGTTCGGAGACGTTGTGTTCGGTCCTAAGAGGCGGTCATGCGATTTGTCTATGGGCTATCCCTCAACTGTCTCTGCTGCTACAGTCAAATTGACAAAGGAACTCGCGCTGCTTTCTTCTGAATGCTGTCCCCCTTGCAGTCGCCCTACCCAAAACTCGGTTGCTGATAGGGGACTTAGAAAGTGATCAGCATGAAGAAACCCTCTTACTACCACCTATCCATATTCTGGGAGCTTAGTTAAAGTTCCTTCGGAGCCCCTAAACCCCAAACCCAAAAACCCATGTCGTGGAGCGCAAGGCATAGAATCTTGTGGCAAAGGCGTTCCAATATACGCAAGCCGTAACCCATGAGTGCCTTGTACAAAAACCTGGGTGGCTGTCACGGAGCTCATCTCAAGTTACTATGTTGGCGAAACCATGTTAATTACTCTTATAAATACCCATTATGGCAATTTCATTTAACTTCCTAAACAGCAACCCAGAAAACTGCCAAAGATGGACTCCTGCTGTCTGGAAGCGGAAGGTAAGCTTCTGAAGCAAAATCAATACAACTCCAAACTCAAAAAAAACTCAAACAATCGAAGGAGAAGGAGAGAGCGAGCGAGAGTGAGAGAGAGAGAGAGAGATAGGAAAAACATATAGAACAAGCACAACAAAACAACTGACAACAAGATTCTTTGTACCCTGGGTTTGGGATTTCAGGGGTTCTTCCAGCAGTCCTCTCTGCCATCAAGGACAGCATCGACGTTACCTTAGCAGGCAGGCGACTCTTAAAAACCCTCTCCACTGCGTTGGACTTTGAGATCGCATCAGCAGCAGCAGCAGTTTGCAGCAACTGTCCTGACTTAACGCTTGCATGCATTCCGGGGTTTTGATGTTCTCCGCTTTTGCTCCTATAGTTGCGTGTTAATAAGTGCTGAACACCGAATTGCATTAGGGCCCCTCCAAACTCGAATATTGAATATTTCACATCCCAAACCAGCAGGATTCAGGTTTTAGGGTCTAGCAGTCTGCCACAATTCCTTCAAACCCTCAGGCACCTAGTCGCTAAATCAAATGCGCCCTTGCGTTCTGTTCATCCAGTGGCTATCTGCCCCCGTAATGCCGGTACAGTACCCAAGCTCAAGAGGAGTCTCTACGCACACACGCGCACGGGCTCGCCATCGCGAAGCACTACCTCCCTGGCATTCTAAGCCCAGCCCTCACTTTCGCAGTGGAGTTCCTTGGCATGAGGGTTTCTGCCAAACAAGAAAAACAGGCCCCTGGCAGACAACCTCTCGCATCGTCGGCTCGGAAATCTGCACCAGGCGACAGATGCAGGCGAAGTATACGTTGACTGATGAGAATGAGGTAGGAATTATGGACATCATGCAGGATTCGGTGGGATTCTGTAGGAACCATCTGGGGCTTATGGGGGGCAATAGGTGTCCTGCTAGTTTTCGTGTGTATGGGCACCCTTTGTGAGAAGCCGCACATGCTTTCAGGTAAGGAGCTCGGATTCTTCACACTCACAGGGGAAAAGCTTGCGAAAGCGACTTGGAAGTCTCCAGGTGCTGCAAGCAGGAGATCTCGCCTAGTGCCAAAGGGCAAATAGTACCCCAATAAGCCCAGTATTACCCCAATAATTGAAAATCAAATGGAAAAGAAAATGGAAAATGAAATGGAAACTGGAATTATAGAGGGGTTACTTGGATGAACGACTCCTGTCTCGGAACCCTCCACCACAAGAACCTCCGCGAATGATGTGCTCTGCGATACAATGGAGCCACCCACTCTCTAGAAGATTGTTGCCGGATCCTGCTTGTGGCCATGACCCAATATCTGGCATCCCGAAGAATAGATCCAGTCTTATATATGAAGGGGCTCCTCTTTCGTGTAAGTCCAAGTATTTTTGGGTCTACACTAGGCCCCCTAAGCCCTAAACACTAAACCCTAGTGCAGATTAGCATCTGGCACTTGTATCGGGACGAATTGCGCAGAGAAGCTATTTTGAGCTATAGTGCAAACTCCTAGTATCCCCCTTAAAAAATTCCTAAAAACCGTATAAAAGGAACCCGATCAACCCATGCATAACCCCCCTGTAAGGAGTTCAGACTATTGCTCGTTTAGCGATGGCGGCTAACGATGGCTAGGAGATGCTGCCTGGGAAGATGGCAATAACCATCCCAAAGGGTCCAAAGTAACAATATGGTACAAAGAACTATCCCAATTTAGGGTTTAGGGTTTAGGGTTTAGGGTCCAAAGTACCTATATGGTACAAAGTATGGTTTCTGTAATTCCCTTATGGTTTGGGCAGATATTCCCCATATGGGTACTTTGGACCCTTTGGGCACAGTCTAAACTCCGTAAAAAGGGGGCGGTTATCTAGGGTTTAGGGTTTTGGGATTTAGGGTCTAAACTTTTTCAGCAGGGTTGTAAAGGGAATACACAGGGAAGTACTGTTGATGGATGAAATCTTGCACCACCTAGGGGCCTTAAACTACTAAACTACTGTAATTCCTATGAACTTTAGCGACTTAAGGCGGAGCAATATTTCCTCCATCAACAGTATTATAAGTGTGTATTGTAGGGGTCACTGCGGGGTCCACCTAAACTAGATCGCACACCGCTGAAGGCAAGGCCGCGCTTCGTAAAACAGAGCGCGAAGCCGTTGACTCCATGAATCAAACTCCTCCAAGGCAGGGCACTATAGGGAATACGGGAATATAATCACGGGAATATAATCCCTATATAACCCCTAAACCCTAAACCCTAAACCCTGGAAGAACCCAATGAAAGCACTGCCTCCACGCCGACTCGTGGGGTTGCGGCGAACTTCTCCTTGCGTAGCAGCTGCTGGTAGAGTCACATCGAGGTCTTATCGAGGGCTGGGTCCTTTCATCTGTGTTCTTTGCGAGTATAATAGCAATCCTCAAGATGTAGCCCACTTTAAGAATTAAGCTAACTTCGTGTGTAAAAGCTTCAGATCGCAGACTTTCGCTGGCGGTGCAGGCGCGACTGAACTGTCGGACAAGTGTGCAGCTGCCAGCTTACTCACAGCGGTCACGTCATGAAGAAGCACACTCCACAAAGCACGCATCTAGGGTTCTGATTCTCATATACCAAGCCTGATAGCTTCACGAACATTGTACAAGAACTCACTAAAGAAGGGATGCTCGACACTCGATACAAGGTTCAACTCAGGAAAACTAGCAGATGGCAGTTTCCGGCAGCAAAAAAAAGGCGGGTCCTTTTGGTGAGGTTATGGGAGTATGCGGGGCTTAAAGAAGAATACATAGCATTCAATGTTCTTCGAATACCATGGTTTTCTGCTTGGCTCACAAGATCCGAATTCCTTGACGATGTCGATGCTAGCTTTGAGAAGTGCCCGGGTGCCCTTAACCCTAAACAAAGTCAAGGTTGAGGAAGGTTTGTATGGCTAGCACCACAGCAAATGTTCCACAACTCAGATTTTGAAAAGTCAAGAACCACGTAGCTCTCACCTGAGGGTGGAGGCCCTGCGGAACTGCTGTATCTTCGAATGGCTGCATATCAATATGAAAAACTGCTTCTTTGGGTAGTAGAATGATTTTGGAGCGCTTCCAATTCTTGAACTTTTGCTTGTTTCCGGACCCCTGGATCGTAACTCCACCAAGCCATGGGCCTCCAGAAGAGGAACTTCCACCTTCGGAAGCTGAAGTTCGAAATGCTTTTTGGTTGCGGGGTTTGCAGATTCTGGATGTCTTGGGGCTGATGATCAGGTAGTTCAGATTTTATACGGGGATTCCACTAGTCACTGGCACTTTCTTCGTTCAGCCATTTCAGTTGTGAGCTTGGGGTTTCAGGCTTAAGCCTGAAGTGAGGAGATATCTAGGCTAGAGACAAGTGACATCAACTTTAACACCTGACCTTATAAGTTTCCTGGAAGATGGAGGACATTGGGAGAGAGAGAGAGAGAGAAAGTTACATATATGTATATGTTTAGAGAGAGATACATAGGTATACATACAGGTATAGATAGATAGATAGATAGATAAATAGATAGATAAATAAATAGATAGATAGATAGATACATAGATACTGTGCATATACATTATACATAGATGTATGTGTATATATATATATGTGTGTATATATATGTACATATGTATGTATATATAATATACAAATACGTATATACATATATATACATATATATATATACATGTATAGATGTGGGGTTCTACACTGCAAAATGTCTGTTCGTGCAGGCAGTTGAGCCCAGGCATGACAACGGTCCAAGGCCATTGGCTTTAGGGTGCATAGTCCCCCTTAAGTAGATAGAATATAGGGTATATGGGGTCTTATTATAACATACCCAATTCTATAAGCTTGAAGGGGACTCTAGGGTTTTAGGGTTTAGGGTTTCAGGCTTCCGGTTCAAGGTTTAGGGCTCAGGGTTCCAGTTTTAGGGTTGGTGTACTAGCACTCAGAATGGTGATCAGGATTCTGTAAGACGTAAGCCTCTGCCAAGAAGAAAGACGGAGGTCGGCTAGAAAATCTGAAGGCTTAGGGTTCTCATCTTCAGGCTCATGGGACCACATCCTAATTTGGAGGGTTGGAGTCAGGTCACTTAGGGTTGAAGGTTTAGGGTTTAGCTTAAGGGCTTGGGGTAAGTACCCTTATGACATTCGCAACCCTTGTCTCAATCCCATCTATTCGAATACCCTCCTCCTTCCCTGAGAATGCCGAAAAAGAAGTTGGAATACAGATCCTATACCCTAAGCCCTATATGCCTATCCCAACCTCCAGCCCTAAACCCTGAATCCCTAAACCCTAAATCCCTGAACCCTAATCCCTAAGCCCTGATCCCTAAACCCTAAACCCTAAATCCTAATCCCTAAACTCCAACCCCTACATCATAAGCACTCAAGTCCTGAAGTCCGATGCCTGGTTGTGACCAGTAGGGAAGATCTGTGGAACCTTAAGACCACATTGGCGCTTGGGGTCTAGGTTTTAAGGGGGGTCTAGGTTTTAAGGGTTTACAAATTTGGGGTTTAGGGTTAGGGGTTTAGGCTTTAGGGTTTAGCATTTAGGATTCAGGCTTGAAGTTCTGAATTTCAAGGTTTCGATGGTCAGGGTTCAGCATGCGCGCTTTGGGCTTCAGGGTCTTAGGGCTCAGGCGTTTGCAAACGCTGTGAAGAAGTGCTCGTCAAAATTGAAGCTCTGTTTCCTAGCGGATCTTCATGCAAGGATAACAGCTTGGCAACTGGCCATAACCTTACTGGGGGTTAGAAATAAAGAGTATAATACCTATGTAATATATTCCCTTATTCCCGATGAACCCCAGTGAGCAACCTGGGGTTGAGGGTCATTGCAAATCCGAAGCTAGGGACCCCTGTGGGGTCCTTCTTCACAAGAACCACACTAATTTTGAGGATGCGCAATGGTACGCAATAGTGATTGAGGACCCCCTATTGTGAATCCAGCTGCAAATTGACAATTGTGCCATTAAGATCTGCAACAACACACAGATAATACGCTAACAGGTGGTTGGGGTTTCGGCATTGGGTTTTCGAGGTTGGAGGTTAAGGGTGTAGGCGTAGGCTTTGGGGTCCAAGGCCATCTTCCCCACGACAGGGGACTTAACTCCAACATGTTTCTCAGGGATTGAAAGTTGTAGGGTCCGGATGATTTAGAATGATCTGTTGGGCACCATGAGCATCTGTGGGCAAGACGACAACATTACCAAGTATGGGTGGGATCACTGCTGTGGCTTCTGCAGTTTTGAGGTGCTTTTCCGGTTTCAGATTGACTAGGTTGGGTCACCACCAACTCACACTCCAGCCCAACATAATTGCAGCACCGCCCCTCAAATATTCTTCAGGTAAGGCAGTCATGTGTCTCCACATTCCCATTAGGGTTTCAGGTTTAAACCACACCTCCAAATATCTCTTAGATCCCCAGACGCGGCAGGCATCAGCTCTTTAACACTACTTCCTGAAAATCCTATACAATGAATCTGTGTCACTTTAAGTTTGCTTCCTATATAGGCAGCAGATGTTACGTACTTCCTGTACAATCAAAATACGCTGGGGCAACGGCCCCAGTAGCAAGCTGGATGTCCAAGCTGATGCCTGCACTGCAGCCAAGACTTCAACAGTCTACATTGGGTACTGCCCCCACCCTGCAAAAGTCCATATTCGGGGTCATATTAGGGGCCATATGTAACTATACTATAAATATAATCCAACTGTTACAGAGTGGCGGCAGTACCCGAAGTCTACACCTCAGTATAGACCCAACAGGCCACGAAAACATGATGAGACCAAATAACATGGTTCCATGAAGTCCCGGACCTTACATTTCCTGTAAACGTCCCGGACCTTACATTTCCTGTAAACTGCGTAGTTTGGGCCGAAAAAGACGCCATTAGTTTGACAACCTACTATGTCTCATCCATATATGACCCTCATGCGTGTGTGCTTTGTTGGGGCTTTCCTCTCAAGACAATCTGGGGAGGCTCAATTGGTGGGTCAAGTGGGCTTAGTTATTCGCTTTGGTATGGCTGTTCCTTCTCGGGATTCTTCCGCTCAGGACACACTGCGCCCAACTGCAAAGCACAACCCTCCCCTTGCTGGACATCGTATGACACACATATTCAAAAATTCTGGACCCTATGCTGAGGAAGGCACGCATCCTGAGGTATGCGTGCACCGCTACTCATTGAAGCCCAGGCTCTACACACTTGCCCAGCCTACAGCAAACAGCGCGACGAGCAAGAGCGTCAGCATTGTAACTACCCCAGGGCCTCACGTGCGTCTAGGGCGTCGAATTTAGAGTTGCTAGAGTTTGAAAGTCAAAGTTCAGGGGTAGGGTGAAGTGTGGGTTGCGGGATCACTGCATAGGTGTGACTTCGCATTCTTGACAATGTTCATGTGCGGCTTCATTGTGTGGACCACCAGAGGTTAGCTTTTCTCCTACCCAATGGCAACACCCTGGTACCGCCCGTTGCGCCAAACCCTGGCACAATCCTCTCACGGCCATTTAACGAAAATGTGTGGTCAGGGTGCGCATGACCATCAGGAAGGCTTAATGGAGAGAAAGGCCTCGTCTGTTGAGGGACTTTGTTGGGAAATGTTGGCTACAAGCACTTCATCTTCTTTAACTCCCAACATGAACTCACGCTGGCGACTGCTTGCGACCCTGTTTGTATATCGAGGCTTCAGGCATTCGGGAGATCACAACCCCACTTTGTCCAGAAAACCTCAAGCACGACCCCGCTCTTGAACAAGCAGCGTTGCTGAAAGCGCTGGAATGCCTGCCAGCTAGCTAAAGCTGCCTCCAAGCTTTCATCCCTCAAAATAACAAGCTCCACAGCGGTATACCCAAACCTGAAAAGTCATAAATTGCTTGAATTTGGTGAACAACTATCGTACAAAATCTGACAGGTGGTTGATCTGGCCCGATGGGTTCACAGGTTCAAAAACCTTTCGAACGAGAACGCAACAAATTAGAGGCCCGGGCCCCGCTAAGGCCCACTGCTGTTTTTCACCATGTAGGTGGCATCAGATGAAACCATGTCAAGCCCCTCCAGGAACACATGATCTGTATTCCATCCTATGTCCAACACTCATCAGGCCGCGACAGAAGGCAACGCGGCTCGCAAGCGCACGAAGGTACGAACGAACCAGCCTGGTTCTGACTCTGGGCTGAGCAGCGTAGGGGCTGAAACAACTAATATGGGTTTTTGGGGGGGGTGTATGATAAAAGGATAATATTGTTATTCAGGCTTCTTCATTGCCCGAATCCAGCCGAAAGTAGCCCCGGTAATAGCTCAATAAGCCGCTGCGGGCCAGCGATTTCCTCTGAAGACCTTGTCAGCAGTTTCTGTTTGGTGTTGTGGAGGCTAACTACGTAGGATGGAATTTGCGGCTTTGTTGACACTGACCCTTGCAGAGCGCAAAGAAAAGAAAAACAAGTTCAGCTTGCATAGATGGCCTACACGTTGTCAAGTGCCCATATCGTGACCATGGCAAGAAGAACAACCGCCCCCATTGTTGCCCATGGTTCCATAATCCCCTTGGACCTTCTATGAGAAAACATGTTAAATACTTCCTTAGAGTTATGATATAATGAAAGTGCCCAATATCTATGAGAAAACATGTTTAATAACTAGTTAGAGTTATGCTCTAGTGAAAGTGTTTAAAAAACCTCTTAGGATTGTGCGATATAATGAAAGATAGAAAGATTCTTACTGAGACTACCGGACTGACCAAAGTACCACCTCCAAGCAAAACTCCCAACAAACACCTGAACTCCCCAATCTGAAGCGCATCGAAATCGCAAACCAATCCCAAACCGTTAACTTCTGAAACCCTACTTGGAGGGTCAGGGGGACTTAGTAAGTAGGTTAAATAACCCCCATAACCCATAGAATAACCCTAGTTATCCCCATTATTAACCTACTTACTAAGTCCCCCGGCCCTCCAAGTATGAATAGCCCCCCCTGCTGCTGTAAACCTTCATCCCAAACCCTGAACCTTAAGACCTGTCCCTGAACCAAGAAACTGGCTTTTGGTTAGCTGGGAATGAAGGAATGGAAAAGAAAATGGAAACTACTATAATGGGTCAGATAGGGTGTAGGGTTTAGGAGGAATGGAAAAGAAAAGGGGAACCTACCATAATGGGTTATATAAGGACTACTATAAGGATCCATTCCTCTGTTCCTAGCTAACCAAAGGCCAGGAAAGCCCTGACATCTGAACCCGCCTTGGACAGCCCGTTTCAGGCCGTGGCTCATTTTTATGAGCCTGCATTTTATATGGGCTTGAGGGTTTGGGGTTCTAGGGTTTAGTATTTAGGATTTAGGGTTGAGAGGGTTGAGGGTCGGGAGAATCTCTAAACCAGGAGAAGTAGGGAAGGCTACTTCGACGGAATGCAAACTAGCGAAGTATTGGAAGCGGACTAAACACCCAACTATACTTGGAGGGTCAGGGGGACTTAGACTAAGTAAGTAGGCTAGTAATGGGGATAATTGGGTCTACTATGTCGGTGATAGGGGGTATCAACCTACTTGCTAAGTCCCTCTGACCCTCCAAGTACCCCCATGTAACGTACTGCAGGTGCTAACAGCTTAGCTTCTTCCCACTGCATCATGTAAGTTGCCTGCAAGATTAGCGGGTGCAGGGTTTCCAGGTAGTTTTCGCAATTCGCGGGTTTGAGATTTCATTGGTTTAGGGGTGCGGGATGTTTTTTTCTTTGGGCTTGGGAGATCAGATTGCAAGCTGCGAGACAACTTGCAACCAGGACCCACAACAGAATCGCTTTACAAGCCCGGCTGAGCAATGACCGCATCATCTCCAATTGAGAACTTTGATGCCTATCTCTAATGTAGCAACCAAACAGTTTCATTAGGATCCAAGTAGGTTGCAGCTTGTGGATGTAGGTTCCCTGAGATCCCAAATTCCCACACTATCAACACGCGAAGCCTTCTTGGATTTCACACCCCGGCCGGCCGGAGGCTGATACCCAGCTCTACTTTCGGGGCGTGACCTTCAGGGTTACGGTTCCCCATACTACTTACTTGGAGGGTCAGGGAGAACTTAGTAAGTAGCTTGATAACCCATATAGTAACCCTAGTCATCCGCATTACTATCCAACTTAGGACTTAAGCCCCCATGACCCCAAACCCTAAACCCTAAATAATATAGTGGTTTTCATTTTCTTTTCAATTATTACTAAGTCCCCCTGACCCTCCAAGTAGCAGCTAGATATTGCTTTTAAGCCGCATGGGTCATCCTAAGTCTAACCTATCCGAAGAGAACCGCTAAGTCTTGCAGGTTTAGAGTTTAGGGTTTGCAACAGCATCAGTGGCACTTCATGTCGGTCCATAAACTTAGCACATCCCGAAGAAAGAGACTCCTGGTTGCGGGCATCCACATTCTACGTAGAGTTCTTGTTATGGGGACCCCGCAAGTGTGTCCACAGAATTCGGAAACCCTAAACCCTACGTAACCCCTAAGGCCCTATATTGACCCTGTCTCCCCCTATAGCGGCTTTAGAGGACCCTAAACCCTAAACCCTAGACCTAAACCATCCCCCTTGATGAACAGCACCTGGGCCGGTAGAGCGCCAGCCTCAGGTTAAATCGGAAGGTCTCATGGGATTTGGGGTTTAGGGTTTAGGGTTTAGGGGGGATTTGGGAGGTTTGGAGGTATTTGGTTTAGGTAGAGGTCTTGGGCTTTGAAGTTTTGAATTTCGGGCTTTGGGGTCTTTGGGGTTTAGAGACTTCGGGTTTGTCGGGATGTTGGGTTTGGGGTCTTCGGGTTGAATAGGGTGGGGTGCATGAGTGATGAAGCCTAAGGGTCCAAGTACCCAAATATTGGGGTCTTAGGTACCCTAAAGCCTTATCATTGGGGTACTTGGACCCTTAGGGGAAAGCCTCAATTTCTATGAAAGGGCCATCTAGAGGTGTATGAACAATCCAAAACGCTTCAGACTTCCGAAAAGGTACACCATCCAGGGTAAAAGATCTTGCTGTCCTTTCACTACTGTAGGCTCCTATGCCTGTACTAGGCCATGTACCCTCAACCCTAAGCATGACGTGGGGGGGGGTACGGGCACTTAGGTGTTTTTCAACGCAACCTTTATTTGCTTCTTGAGTCTTAGAGGACGCATACCCAAACCCCAAAAATAACAAGCTAAAACAGTGCTAGGGTTTAGGATGGTTTTGGGTCTAGGGTACAGTGAATCATCTGCTTTTGCTTAGCCCACGGATTCAGTTGTCAAGTTTGCAAGCTCAAAGTTGTAGGGTTTACTGTACTCCCCTACACTAGAATAAAAACCGCACGCGGCCTGGCAGGAAGTATTCTCCTCGTTATATAGCGTCATGCTACATTGCGAGTACTTACAAGGGGGATGGGTGGTTGTTTCTTACGGGCCGATGAATGGCATGGGTTGTGACGAGGCTCAGGAGATTTTTGCTTTTTCGGCCACATTCTGGACGTGATGAAGCCTTGCCACATGCAAGCCTTGCAGAGTAGCAACCCCTAAGCCTCAAACTCGAAATCCTAAACCCCAAACTCACTAAGCTCATTGCCTCAAACTCAAAATCCTAAACCCCAAACTCACCAAACCTATTGCCCTAAAAGAGCCCTCACCGGAATCTAGACGCCAAGTAAGGCCGGTGCTGGCACGATTGCGGACATTGAGCCCGGATGCACCTCCACGCAAGTTGCAGGCTGCGACATGAATCTCACTGGGAATATTTCAATGTTGTCTTTAGGTTGCCCGAAACCCTGAACCCTCAGCCTAGGCATGCCAAGGGGAAAAGTAGGGTGTAGGGATTAGGGTATACAGGGGGTGTATGGGCTTGGGAACTTTCCTTTCCATTTCTGCAGGGTTGAGGGGTTAAGGAAATTGAAGGATTGTGAATTGCGCCTGTGCGCTTGTAGAAAAAATTGAAGTGAGCTTATTCTAGCTCGAATGCTCTCCAGCTTCCAGAAGGATCCTCGTGCAGACTCTCACGGGCAATTGGGCATCAGCAATTTTGGGACTCAAATCCACAGTCTAGACTCACACTCCCGAGGAACTGCGGCCAGTAAGTACATTGAAAGTCCATATCATCGGAATACGACCACCTCTAGACACCTCAGCCAAGTACAGCACAGACACTTATCAAATCCCCGCAACGTTAATTACGCACCTCCCACCTCCCAGTAGTAAATGTATCTCCCACACACTATTTGGGAAAGCGGCAAGAAATCATTCAGAGGTGAGTCTCGCGCAAACTGTTAAAAAGCAAACAGCCATGGTGGCCCACAGACCTTCGCAAAACCCAGGGCCAATCCCTGTGTGCAAAACTCCAAACCTCTAGATCCCGAGCGCGAGACTCTCCCTCAAACGCCACATTCTACATCCAGGTCCTGAAATCTTAACCCCTAAATCCATCAGCTACACTGAATCCCTTACCTCTGAATTAAGAGGAAATCCGCAACCCCTGGGAAACATGCAACAGCATCAGTAGACTACTATTTTCAAAAAAGGTAACAGCTAGTTCGAATACATTTATCTCCTGATTCTCCACTGCCTCAGCCGCAGCTGCACGCGCTTGCTCCTGGATGCGTTTTTTCACTGAAGCAGGGCCCCATATACTAAGCCTGGAGAACTAGAATAATTGTACTGTATTCAGCATGCTACAAAAAAAAGAAAGATTCAAAACTGAGACAGCGGAGCACAAGAGCTGTCCAAGAACAACGATGACCATGACGGATGAAGGTTGCAGTTCTGGGTAGTTCTTGACAAACAGAATCCCCCCAACTACTGCCTCAGGGCAGGACGCTCATTTAAGGAAACCTGTCTCGAATACAGCATACCTCAGAGGGTCCATGTACCCGATAATTGGGCACTTGGGTTTTGGGTAATAGAAATTATAGTACAGGTTTTGTGCAAGTATATGATTACTTAGTACTTGGACCCTTAGGGTACTGTGCGCATAAAACCCAACAACGATTCAGACAGACACATGTGTGAATATTCTCACTGTTGATGTCTTCATCCATTTGGAACGAAAGACGCGCAGGGTGCGCTACGAAGACTAGCACGTGCATTTAAGGGCTTACAGACAAAATCCGTACACAAACTTGCATATCCCTACACACCCCTTTTTATCCCTTTTCATCCTTACATCCCATATATGTCTCTAGATGTCCCCACATAACCGTAAGTAACCCTACGGATCCCCTATAACCCCTTTCAAGGCAATCTTCTAAGCCGAGGATGAGAGCCTTGGCTTGCCGACTCCTAGCTTGAAGGACCAGCATGGGCCTCAAAAGAAGTTAGGACTTTCTGGATTGGGATGGGTTGAGGGTTGAAGGTTTAGGGTTTAGGGTTTCGGTCAGGATTTTCTGGATTGGGGGGTATAGGGATCTTTTGAGGTAAATAAGGGATATGAGGATGTCCTGGTACATATCGGGATCTAATGGCATAGATTTGCAGGATGTTCTGGAGTTACACTGGCTCATTCCTGGGATGCTGTTGACAATTGGAGTTATGTACCCCTGTTTATTTCCAGTTGGATACCGGTTCAAACTTTCTAAATCTATGACCTGGTAGCGCTTTCTGGGTTGCGGTAAACCAACATAGAAACTAGTGCCAGCCATGACCCTGTTTAGGAACTGTGGATGATTTGCGGTCATGAGAGACCCTAGACCCTAAAGGTAGATTGGGGCGGTTGGGATTTGCTGTTCGGGGAATCTGGGTGGGTTTTTTTTATGAAAAAATGCTAGGCATTTGGCTTCAGAAATTTAGGGTCTTAAGATTCAGGGGCTTGGCAGTTTAACGTCTTAAGGGCTTGGGAGGTTTGGTTGGGGATTTTGGATTTGTTGGTATTGGCTAAATCCTAAACCTCAACAGAGTTTGTTGGCTTTTGGGGTTTGGCGTCCAGGGGGCAATGAACTAGAAACCGGCCCTCTCGGAGAAAGATCGTCAGAAAGATATAACTGGGGCTAAGCGCGTTAGAGGATTTACCTGACCCCATTGGTTGCTGTTGAGAAACTTAACCAAAACTACTATAATAATGAAACTTTTCAAGCAAACCCTTTTTATTACGATCTACCCCTACTACGGTAACTTAGTCTAAGTTCCTTTACAGCAACATCGAAAAGAAGGCTGAGCAGCCATGCGACATTCGACCCCAGCTTGAGGTCTCTGACTTCCGTGAGGCAACGGCAAACTCTGCCGGTGAGGTAAACCCTAAACCCTCAACCTCAAGCCCATATAAACTTACCATTACTTAGGATATCCAACTTTCCATAATTTAAAATTCTAAAGCCAAAATGACCCCCCAGACCCTGAGTAATGGTAATGAACCCTGAACCCTAAACCCTGAATCGGGAAGCCTAAACCCTGAACCCTAAACCCTGAACCCTACACCCTAAACCCTGAACCCTGAACCCTAAACTGAAGACCAAAGCATTGTCCGGGCCCTGCACGGGAGGTACACTGCGATGAGCACCTCAGCCGCAGGAGTAACTAAAACCATAGTCCCCCCTAAGTAGATATAGGGTCAGGATTTAGGGTGCCATCCCCTTTAGGTCGATGTGGGGTGTAGGGTTTATGGTATATTCCCCCTTAAGTAGACATTTAGGGTTTAGGGATTAGGTTTTAAGCATGAGGGCATCAGGGTTTAGGGTTCAGTGTATGGTCCCCAGTACGTAGACAGAATATGGTGTATATGGGGATCTTGTGATGATATTGGGCAATTGCATATTTTATGTACTTACGGGGACTATACTCCCTTGTCAGTTGACTCAGTGAACTATGCAAGTTGCTTCCGTTGCTGGTATTCGCTTTCAGAACCTTTTGTCTCTTCTTGACAGTTCCCATGACACGGACCCCACTTCTTAGATACACGAACCGTGTTGGAAAATAATACTAAACCAACAATTAAGGGGAAGATCATCAGGATTTCCACGCCCTCAATAGTAGTCTAAACTCCTAGTATCCCCCTTAAAGACCCCTATAGTAGTCCCCTATAATAATCCCCATATAACGCCCCTTAAGGACCTTAGACCCTAAACCCCAGTTGCCACTGTCGTGCTCACACTGCTTCACAATGGTAGGTTAGGTAGATACTCCAAGTCTTCGAGCAATGTCCCCGATGTGTTAAAGGATGGGGAGTGAAAAGGGTAGGGTGTGCTCCTGTTTTGGAGCTTCGTGGATTCTGCAGCTTCCGTCAAAAAGGTGCTCCAAAATAGACCTTCACAGACTAGGAAGTCCTGATTTTCGGAAACTCCCATTTGAGGTGTGGTTCTAAAGCTATTGGCCCAGTCTTAGTCCCCTGCTGTCTACGACTCTCCACAGTTTGAACCCTCAAACCCGACGCCTGGACTGGGAATTGGCTGTCCTGGTTTTATGGGGGCTTCTCAAAAAGGGTGCCCCTAGAGAATGCCAGGGGGTTATAAGGGGATTATGCCAGTCCCTATGAAGGGTTCTCAAAAGGTAGTGTGAGACAATCATGGGTTCAAGTAGTACCACCCTTTATACTAACCCCCCCTAGGTTGCCCCCTTAATTAACCTTAATTAGGCTTAAATATCCCTAAATAACCTCAAGTAAGGGGGGAACCTAGGGGAGGGTAGTATAGAGGGGGGTACTACTTGAACCCATAAGAGAAGCCCTAAGCCCCTAATTCCTCAAGCCCTAAACCCCAATACCCTACAACCCTAAACCCCACCCTCCCCCCCCAAGAACCCTAAGCCCCTAAAACTGCATGAGCCGGCTGTCTGAGGTCCTCGGACCAAGCCAGGACTCGGACGAAGACCCACAGGACGCAGAGGCCTGGGTCGTCTTACCAGTACTTAGGTTGGAGGTTTTAGGGTTTAGGGTTAGGGTTTAGGTTTTAGGGTTTAGGGCTTACCAGTACTTAGGTTGGAGGTTTTAGGGTTTAGGGTTAAAGGTCTAGAATTGGAAGCCAGCAAGGCTTCTTATATCACTACATGTGTTTGGTAGCACCCCACCCTCCCAGAAGCCCTTTTCATTCAACATTTTCACCCGTCTTTCTTCCTTCGCTCGCCATATGCTCGTGTCCCCTATATCCTAAGTTCATATTTGCTACAAACATGAAACACCCCCGTTCCCAGAGCTTCCAGGAAAGTCCCAACAGCCTTCAGGCCCAATTGTTTGTATGAATCGAAAACAAACTTCATTGCCGTCCTCTTTACTTGATATGAATTTGTTCAATCTCGGGCCTCCAGGGGCCTCAGGGGCTCCAGGTAAGGGCTTCCAGGAGCTTCCGGTTCCAGAGACCTCACAGTCCTGAGGGGCCCAGGGATGTCAGGCCCTCCAGTCCAGCAAGCTCCAGGAATTCCGCCAAAGACCTCCAGGGGCCTCCAGGGCCTTCAGGAACCTAACACGAAACCCAAAACCCAAAATCCAGAATCCAAAACCCAAAACCCAAAAGCCAAAATCCAAAACCCAAAAGCCAAAATCCAAAATCCAAAACCTAAAACCCTAATGTATCATAAATTTTCAAACGGCCCTATTAAAGTTCAAATACATATATATATATATATACGTAGCGAAGGTTTAGGATGCAGGGTTTAGCTTATGGTTTGGGATTTAAGTTTTGGGCTTTAGCACATCATTCGGGCTCCCCCCTAAATCCTCAGGTTTAGGATTTAGCGTTTGGAGTTTGTGGTGGAGGGTTTGAGCCCTAAAGCTCGAAGCCTCAACCTCGACCCCACACCCGAAAGCCCTGACAGTTTCTCAACTCTTTGGGACCCTGAGGACAAAGGAATGGTTGGGGTCCTGCTAATGTATTGTATAGCACTTCTTTTGGGGCACTTCCACATGCAGGGTAGGATTCTTACGCTGCTAAACCCTAAACCCTAAAAAGCAAAACAGGGGAGCTACAGACGGTCCGCGGACCTGAGAAAGCTTAGGCAAACCAAAAAAAAGACTGAAGTTCTAACCCTGAACTGCAAACCAGTAACTTACTGGAGTTAGCTAGGAATGAAGGAATGGATCCTTATAGTAGTCCCTATATAACCCATTACGTATAGCAGTTTCCATTTTCTTTTCCATACCTCCTAAACCCTACACCCTAAACCGTAAACCCTATATAGCCCAATATAGCAGTTTCCATTTTCTGTTCCACTCCTTTTTTCTCAGCTAACCGAAGGTAAGAAGATAGAGCTCCCGGCCCATGAAGAAACCGAACTCGCGAAGCGGCTGTAGCACCTCGACACGGTGTTTATGTAAGGAGGGAGGGGGGGGGGGTTGGCGTTTAGGGTTGAAGGGGGTTACATAGGGGATTACATGGGGGAGCATTATAGGGGTTATTAAGAGGCTTTGAGCTTGGCTTAGGGTCTAGGACCTATCCTTCGGGGTTTGGAGGTTGAGAGCTTAGAGTCTAGGAGTTCAAGCCTTAACATTCAAAAATCGTGTCAAACATTATCCCCTTTGAGCCTCTGAGACTGCAAAGCCTCCGGAGGCCCACAGGAGAGGGATTGAGGTTGTACATGAACACGAGATAGAGCTCCTGGTGACAAACAAAGCAAGGCGAGAAAAAGATGCCTGCCTTCATCTTGCTTCATACTGGCTCACTTATGAAATGGGAACAGAAACTACCCTCCCGAAAATTAACATGGAACCGCCTGTAGGTCCACCAAAAGGGCCGTCATCATTATTTGGCCTTTCTTCTGGTTTTAACTAACAGTTTCCATTAACACGGGTACGCCAGACGGGCCCCAAACTACTAACCATAGGAGCCCCCCAAACAAGTAGCCTGTATTTGGGGATATCCCCCCATTAGCTTGGGGGATGATAGCCCTAAACCACCAACCCTAACGCCTAAGCCCTAAACTCTAAATCCTAAACCCTTAACCTTAAACCCTAAGCCCTAAACCCTAAATCCTAAACTCTAAATCCTTGACCCTCAGCCCTCAACCCCAAGCCCTAAACCCTAAACCCTAAACACCCTACAAGCCTAATGCCTAAACACCCTAAACCCTAAACCCTAGGACCCCGCACGGAGGCCATGTTTGCCAGAAAGCTGGCCGCGGTTGTCAGCGACGTGGCAAAGCCTTGGGGTTTGGGTTCAGACGGGTAGTGTCTTTTTTGGTGGTTGAACCCAGTAAGATTATATTCTTAAGGGCTATATATAACCATATAATAAGTATTGTCCAACTGTTACTGAGGGGGGCAGTACCCAAGTTAAACCCAGTAAGATTATGTTCCTTATATAAAATACTATACCCCAAAAGGGGATATAGTCTTACTCTATATTGGGCACCATAGTATCCCCAAATAAAATACTACTCATATGGGTCAGATGGATGTTCGGTGTAGGGATTTTGAGGGGTTTTAGGGTTTAGGGCCTTAGATTGTTCAGGGTATAAGATTTA
>CAJNIZ010046582.1:109193-132966 GCA_905231905.1 Symbiodinium pilosum
TTTAAGGTTTAGGGTTTTTGGGGCTTGAAGCTCAGGCCTCAGGGTTTAGGGCTTGCGGTTCAAGGTTTAGGGCTTAGGGTTTTGGGATTCAGCCTAAGATCTTGGGGTTATGCAGAGTTCAGGGCGTGCGGCTCACGGTTTGGGGCTCGGGGGTTCGGGTTCAGAGAGGGTTGAGGGTTTACGGGGATTAGCGTAGGCCCCAGAATTGGTTTAGAGCTTAGGTTTTTTTTCGGAAGGTTTACGAATCTAGCTGGGGCCCTACTGACAAACCTTCATGCAGAACCCCTCCAGACTACAGAAGCTGCACGCTGAAACCGCAAGACATTCCAGTTGCGACTGAAAAGTCCGCTCCGCGCAGTGCCAAAACTCTCCGCTGCAAGCAAAACCTCAAGCCCTGAAATGGGGTTTAGGGTTTAGGCTTAGGGTTTAGGGCTTGAAAACACGAACAAACTTGATTCAAACCTAAACCACTTCCCCTTCACAAAAAAAAATACGTCCCCGCCGAACCTTCTATACCCATATGTGACCCTATATATACATCCCCATGGATCCCTAGATAATCTCCATATGCTCAAGGTTGGTAGTTTCAAGTTAAACCCTGATCCACAATCACCCCTTATTTAAACCGCGTGTATTCTAAGTTGGTAATTTCTAAAAAAACCCTAAGCCCTTTTCCCACTTCCCGAAAACCCTAAACTTTAAAAGCTGGTCATTTAAAACAACCCTGAGCCCTAAACTGCGTGGCCCAGTGCACCGGGAGCCCGGGCGGAGGTATCGGCTCTTCCGACTGGCCGTCCAACAGCATGACCTGATCTGGTTGTTGTTCTGGAACTTAAGTTACTATACTGGGTTTAGAGAAGTTTGATTACTAATTACTATGTATATAAATATACATATACCTCGTACGGTAACTTAATTTAACTTCCTTAACAGCAACCCAGTGATTCTAGCTTGCTTCTCAAAAGCGGGGCTCCGTTTCGGGCTTTAAGGGTTTCAGGGGTTTAGGGGTTTCAGGGGTTGTAGGGCTTAGGGTTCAGGGTTTTGGGTTTACGGGGTCTAGGAGCCTAAACCCTAAACCCTTAACCCTTAACCTGGGCTTAGCTATCCAAGCATTTCTTCCCGCCGCAGAGGCCGCGGCAAACCGCGCACCTGCGCCGTCACTCGCTGCAGGAGGCACCTGTAACAAGCAACTGCGATGAATATTGGGTTCAAGGTGTAGGGTTCAGGGTTTAGGGTTTAGGGTTCAGGGTTTAGGGTTTGCAACTGCGATGAATATTGGTTTATTACCATTACTTGGGGTTTGGGGAGGGGTCATTTCGGCTTTAGAATTTCAAAATTAAGGAAGTTTGGGTACCCTAGGTTATGGTAAGTTTATGTGGGCTTGAGGGTTTAGGGTTCGGCTTAACAATCTAGAGAAAAAAGGGGTTTAAGGTCTGGGGTTTAGGCTTACAGGACTATGCAAGGGGTTTTTAAGGATTCTATTAGAGGTTATAAGAATTTCATGAGGTTATACGCGTTTTGGGGATAATACCCCGAGAATGGAAAGTCGCACGGAAAGGGCGATGGAAAATGAAGTGGAAACTGTGATTATAAAGGGGTTGTATAAGGCTTCTACAAAGACATCCGTGGAGATTCTTACCCATGCCCTCAACATGAGGACCCTGTCCGTGACGCGGTTAAGGGTTTAGGGCTTAGGGTTTATGATTATCATGTGTCTCGAATCGATTCTCAAATTTGGGGTTTGGCGCTACAAAATTGCTGTCATCAATGCAGGGCCCCAAGGAATGCAAATTAGTCCTGATATGCTACGCGATATATGTCACCATGTCAGAACTATGACCTTATGTTGATTTTCGATATTTGTGAAAGATTTCCCACTCTATCTATATAATTCCACGCGGTCCAGGGCCTAGGGTTTGCAATCAAGGTAACACTTTTTGGGAAAGTTAATCGTTCCCTCCGAAAACAGCCCCCCCTACCCCTCATCATACGTTAATATTCCCATCGGTTACAGAAAGGTACACATTGGGAATAGTTACTTCAATTGCACATCCTAAACACAGTCTGGTTTGTCTGGAAATGCATGGACAAGTCAGTGAGGTCTACCCCAGCCGCTCCAAGTAGGTGCAAGGATCTTTGCATGCTTGGTTCGAACGATGGAAACACAACTGAGCACATCTGTTGTTTGCACTGGCGACGTGGCTTTCTTAAAGTTCAAAACAGCAGGGTGAGCAATAGGAATTCAGACAAGCAATACAGGTAACGAGGGCACGAAGAAAAATGACATAAATTGGAAAAGGCTTCATTGCTACAGTGATGCGGATGATCCCACATGAAAATGTTCCGAGCAGGGCTTTTTGCATAAGGGCAAGAACGTGGTATCTGGCGAGTTGCCTTTTGGAAGACAAGACATGATCAAGTAAGCCCCAAAGCCTAAACCCTAGACTCGTAGCTAGCAGAGCTTTACCTGCTTCTGGCAAATGATCGAGGCATCATGAAGGGGGGGTTCCCGCTAACAAGCCGTCAGAGCCCTTTAGAAGGCCATGACAGTCCGGATACTGTCATATAGTCCCTGTATACCCTAGTAGTTCCAACACATCCCTACACACACTCATAGTCGTCTCCATGCACCCCCCCTGGTGACCACCCCCAGGGGCCATTCACTCAAAAGAGCTTTTGAGGCAAGTATGGTGGAGAGCTCAGGACTCTTCGTGCTGGTGTTGTGGCTGCTTCGTGGGCTCTAGAATGTGCGAGCAGAAACCGTTTTTGCTGCCATAGCCTAACATAATTCGGCAAACAATCACATTGAAACCCTCTCAGAAGGCGTCCGGGCAAGTGAAACATCATGGCGGCACTCTCTCCAAAGTGACAGAAACCGGATAAGAAAAAAAAGGAAGTTCAGGCCTGTGTCGCAAAGGCATAAGCCACAACCGACTCCCCAGGATCGCAAAGGTAGGCAAGGTCCGTGGCCTGGAAGAGTGAAGGTATATGAGTCCATAGTCTAAACTCCTTACAGGGGTTATATGAGGACGATATAGGGTTTGGGGTTTAGGGTTTAGGGTCTAAATTCCTTAAAGGGGGCTATATAGGGGATTATATAGGATTTAGGGTTTAGGATGGTTTAGGGATTAGGGTCTAGACTACTTAAAGGGGGTTATACAATATAGGTGATTATATATGGGAGTACTATAGTAGGAATTATTAAGGGGGATACTCGCAGTTTAGACTATGGCTCATCTAGGGCGGCTGCATGCGGTTGAGGGTTTAGGAGCCAGGCGCTCGATAGGTTTCTGGGCATTCTTGCTGGCATCTTGCTCCTGGGTTTAGGGTGCGCCTGTCAGCATTTGAGGTCGCCGAGTGCTAATTAACACGCATCCTGCCCAGAAACGAAACTGATGACGATCCAGACGGTGCAAACTCGTCATGGGTTCTTGCTTGCCTTCTGCATGAATTTCACTTGAGAGCGCAAACGTACAGTACTGCGCCTGCCATCACTCGCAAATCTTTAGGCTTCTGAATTCTTTGAGATTTTTTGTCTGCTGTACACCGGACGGCCGCGCCTGAAATCGTTTTTGTCCTTGTGTTTTCGCGTGCCCTGTTTTCTTGCCCGCAGCTCTTTGGGCACAATATGGATGTTAGATGAAAATGGGGGTGTCCAAGAGGGTTGAGCCCTCCCGGAATAAAGCCCTCCCAAAACGTAACAACAAAAAAAGCAGCCCTGGACACAATACCCTGTAAATTACAAAAGGTCGTTGCCGAGGAAGAGGGCTCGACGGGAGGATTTAGGTTTTCCAAATATTCGGGGTCCGCTTTTAAGGGTCCCCATAACGAGGACTACATATATGTATATATGTGTATATAGATATATATGTTTAAACATTGGGGTCTATATTGGGGTCTCCCACTTTATGGAAACTATCACGTTGGCTCCAAGGGCGTTGGGGTTTAGGGCTGTGGGCTTGGGGCTTGGGGCTGGAGTACTCAGTAAACCGCGTTTAGGGCTCGGGTTTAGGGTTTAAGTGCGGTTTAGGGTGAGGGTCCTGTTTAGGGCGTTGGGGTGCGAACACAAAAGCAATGTGTGCGAGGGATCCGCGCTGTGCAAAAGCCTCAACCCAGTGTCCGCTCCATGAAAACCTGAGTAGGTACTTGGAAGGTCAGGGGCACTTCGTAAGTAGGTTAGTTAAAAATGGCGGTAATCAGGGTTACTATATGGCTTATCGTGGTTCTTAACCTGCTTACAAAGTCCCCCTGACCTTCCAAATATATTACGAAACCCTCATGGCACAGGAGTTATTATCAGAAACTATAAAGAGTGAGATATTACCTGGCGAGAGCTTGTGTTTTCCTTGCCCTAAATCCTATGCGATCACCATCTAGCCCCAGTTCCTGTGTCACGTTCCTTTGATTCCCCATTCTATTTTCCATTGGCCCTAAACACTCAACCCTAAATCGTGAATCCAAAACCCTCAATCGTAAGTCCTGAACCTTGCTAACCCTCAATCCGCAAACCTAAATCATAAACCCTCAACCCCAAACCCTAAACCCCAAACCCCAAACTCGAAATCCTAAACCCTAAACCCCAAGCCCTAAATAACTAGAGCAGCTTGTAAACCCTGAAACCATCGAGGCCCCCGCCACCATCTGCGAGCACATCGTTTGCCAGCCTGACAGGCTGCGCCTCAGGTGACGTAGTGGGATTCTAGGGCTTAGGGTTTAGGTTTTGGGGGTTGGGGTTTAAGGTGTCTCAGTGAGGGGGTGCGCTGGTGCTGTAAGCACCCAGGCGCGCACCCTGACCTGCATGAGCCCAGCCCCGCTGGCGCTGTCTTCTTATTTGTTTTGTGCACCTGGCTAGACCAGGCGTGTGCAAGGTTTGGGCTGGGTCCGGCTCGAGGCTTCTTGTGTTTGTTTCGAGGCTTGTCTGGAGGCCTTCGACCCTTGAACCTTTTCTTCACATGCAGCCTTGGGTCACCTGAACAAAAAACCTGTCTAGACCAGGCGAGTGCAAGTTTGCTGGGTCTGGCTCGAGGCTTCTTGTGTTTATTGAGATCAGGCCTTGCCTGGAGGCCTTTGTGCCTTGAACCAATTGGACCGACCTGTCAAGACAAGACGGGTGCAAGGTTTGGGTTTGGGTCTGGCTCGAGGCCTCCAGTTTTCTTCAGATGGAGCCTTGGATGGGTGCCTAATCCTGAACAAATGAACCTGTCTAGACCAGGCAGGTGCAAGGGTTGGGGTCTGGCTCGAAACCTCTACCAACCTGCCCTGGTCTACTGGTCCCTGAGCAATTGGCAAAGACAAGTCCTGGGAGTCTGGCCGGGATTACTTGGGGGGCTCCTGGGAGAGTCCTTGGGAGGCTGGGAGGCCCTGAAAGCCTTGAAAGTTTTTGGGAGGCCCTGGGCTTTTGTGGTTTGACCGCTTTTCTTCCGAGTCCCGAAATTTGCTGGGAAAAGCTCAAAAACAGGCGTGCAGCAGTCCAGGGTTTGGTACCTCATTGAAAAGGCGGATCTGACGGGTTATTCGCCAGCGGCCTGCTGGGCCTAGAGCTGCCTGTGGGACTGGGAGCTCTGTCGCCCGGAGGGCTTTGGCTCCAGAACTGCTGGCTCGGCGGGTTCACCCTGCTCGACGGCCCCGAGCTCGCTCAGTTTAGGGCCTATAGGGTTTGAGGCCAGCGGGACTTAGTAAGTAGATTACTCTGCTACTAGGGTTAATACGTTATGGGTTATAGGGGTTATTCACCTACTACTGACCTTCCTGGCATGGGATTCCAGGGGTCCAAAGAGATTTAGGGTTTAGGGCTTGCGGTTTAGGGTTTAGGGCTTAAGGTTTAGGGTAAGACGAGGCTTTAAGAAGTTTAAGGGGTCTTCAAGGGTCTTTAAGGGCTTTAAGAGTTTGAAGGGGTATTGGGGGGGGGGCTTTAGGGCTTTAAGAAAGTTCAGGACTTTAAGGGCTGAAGGGGTCTTTAAGGGATTTAATGTTCAGGGTATAGTAGTATAGGGTTTACAGTTTTGGGGGCTGAGGGCTTGGGGTTTTAAGGGCTGAGGGTATTTTTGGATCTAGGGTTAGGGCTTCGGGCGAATGGCGTCTCTTTCTCCACTGTCCGCGGTCTGCAGAATTTCTTTCGAGCACGACGCTACAAAAACTAATGCCTCAGGTAGGACTAGGGGTTAAGGGTGTATAGGAGAATAGTGTTTAGGGTTTGCGGGCTTAAGTGTTCCAGGGGTTGCGGGACCCGCCCTAAACCCTAAACCCCGAAAACAAACTTCCCAAACCCTAAACCATCGACTAAGGATTTAGGCTTTAGGGTTCCTGCCTTGCCCTGCGTGAGTCTGGCTTTTTTGGCGGTTTAAAAGGTTTAGGATTTAGGGTTCAAGTTCTTCTTAGGAAGCTACTATAGCCAGAAAGAGGACCAAATCCTAGTCTATACTGGGGGCTGTGGTATGCTGTTGAAACTATCACTCAGGTGAAATATGGTTTTCAACGCGTTTGGTTTGAAGGTCCTTTAACTCTAAACCCTATAAGACTGTTCTTTGGTTTAGGAGGTGTATGCAGGAGCTGCGGTTTTTTGCACAAGTGTTTTTTGGAGGGATTTGGGTTTAGGGTTTAAACTTCATTTGAGTTAGGACTTCGGAACATCCAATCTTACTAATGCAACGGAACCCTAAACCCTAAACCCTAAACCCTAAATTCTGCAGGGAATTTGATCAAAGCAAGGCCAAAGCGGCAAACAAGTAACCCCTTTGCCCAGCCTCAGTCTTGGCTTGGTGGCTGAGTCCTGCCCTGTAGCCCTAGAGTTCAAGAGCATGCAACATTAACACCTAAAACTATTAGAATATGGAACTCTAAGACCTAAAATCTAAGAATTACAAGCATTCGGAATCAATTTTGAAAAGGCAACTCCCATATGATCCTGGAGAATTAACCTAAACCCTAAACCCAGATCCTTATAGAATTCCTATGTGAGCTGTAGTCTAAACTCCTAGTATCCCCCTTAATAGCCCCTATAGTAGTCCCCTACATAATCCCCTATATAACCTCCGTGTAAGGAGTTTAGACTATAGCTCATGTAGCCATGGGATCCCTAGAGAGTTTCTCGGTTTTAGGGTTGGGCGTTCCATACTCTCCGAAGTTTTAGGGCTTAGGGTTCCCTATACTTGTACTTCTTGCATCTTAACGATAGTAGATCCTCCACAAAAAACCCTGACTCCTTAACCCGAAGGCTGAGCTCCTAGTCCTGAATCCTAGGCCCTGAACCCCACATCGTAGAATGACCCTAAACCCTAAACCCTAAACCCTAAGCGCAGGGTCTATCTCTCACCTGGGGCACCCTGCAGTTTGACCTCGAAGTTGCGAATGGCCTGCATGACCTTGTTTGGCTGACTGGTGACAGTGATTTGGTAGTTTCCTTAAATGGGGGCCCCAAATTTAGACCCCCAATAGACTATAATCCTTATTCTGGGGAACCCCCAAAAAAGTATCCCTAATTTTGGGAAACTCCCATTTCTATATGATAAGGACTCGTCTATTCTGGTGGGAACCCAAACGCCCATATCAGACTGACTTCAAGGAAAGCCACACGTAGAAGCAGGTTTGGGTTCGGAGTTGCAAGGCTTTAGGGTTTAGGTTTTCTGGCTTAAGATTTGGGTTTAGGGTTTAGGGTTTAGGGTTTAGGCCTTAGGGTTTAGGGTTTAGGGTCTGGGCTTTGAGCTGCGAGTTCAAGGCCACCATTTCGGATCTCCCACCTTCATGTTCCGACATGGAGCGCCCTTCGATTCAGGCAAAACTTAACATCATCACCTCCGCACGCCACACTCGGAAAGCCGCCGCATCAGGAAGAACAACAAAACATGGACCTTCTCAGAAACTAAGTAACATGGAATCTCATATGAAGGCCCTGTTGTAATAGAACGGCGGTATACGGCCCATTTATCCATCTCAGCTTTGGGGAGGGTACCAAAATCTGCATCCGTCACAAAGAAGCAACCAGCAAACTCTGAACCCGAAATGCTAAGCCCTTCAGCCCACGCTTGTGCAAGTTCCAAGCTCGGACGCCTGATGTTGTGCTCATCATACAACCCATCCATGTCGCCATGAAATCTAGACATCTCCCCTAAGCCTAAACCTTAAAGCCTAACCCAAAACCCCGAACGCTAAACCCCTGCACCCTAAATCCCTAAACCCTTAAACCCAGTTGTCGGGCAAACTCTGCATAGACCCTGCCCTGGAATGTCCTTTCGGATGTCCCCTGACCCCTGGGAGGATCTAAAAATTAGATCCCCTATATAGACCCATGACAAACGCCATATAATCCTTATATAATTTCCCCTATGTTTCTAGGGGATCTAATTTTTAGATCCTTTTGGGGGCCTGGGTCGGTCTGACTAATCCAAGAATCCGGGTTGCCCAGCCTTCTTGTCTACTGCTATTACTACTATGACTACTACCATTTGGGTTTAGGGTTTTCTTTTTTTTGATACTACCTTGATTGTTATTTGTGGTACTACCTTGATGAGTAGTTCACATCCCAGCCTTCTTGTCAAAAATGGTGGTATCCACGTCCACGTCATAGAACACGCTCCTGAGGGCCAGCTGGAAGAGCAGGAGGTGTAATGGATTCTCATGCTTGTCCAGGTTTTCTGCTCCATTGTATTATATCATACTCGATTCACTATGTATAACAGTGTACTATACTGTATATATACATACATGAACATATATATATATACATCTACACTCTATTCCCTATGCACCATACTTTGCTGTACTGTAACTTCAAGTTCGGGACTCCAGTTCTTGTTGTTGCCTTTGCGTTGGGGACACCCGCTGCTTGGAGATGTTAGAGCTCTGGCCTTTCTGCAAGAATGTCCCTGTCAAGGGCTTAAGTCATTATGGGGGATTGTAGGGGGAATTGGGGTTTAGGGTTTAGGGATTAAATGGGGGGGAGGGTATATGCGGGGTAATAGGGATATGCCCCTCAAAAACGGAGAATTAAATGGACAAGAAAATGGAAAATGAGATGGAAACTGGGTTTATGTATGGTGTATAGTGTTGATACTATGCACCATAGGGGCCACTGCATGCTGCTGCACGGGGACCCCTGCAAGGCCCTTACAGGTCACATACACGCGGAGGATCCCTGGAGGATTCCCCACCTTTAAAAAACTGCTTGGAGGGTCAGGCGGACTTCATAACTAGGTTAATAATGAGGATAATTAGGGTTACTTTATGGGTTATGGGGGTTATTAACCTACTTCCTAAATCCCCTCCAAGCGCCAACTCTTTCCAAAAAGTCCTCGCATGTGCGACAAACGCCGCACATCTTTTGCTGACACTAAGCAAAAAGTGAAATTGAATATAACTACAAAGGAACCCACCCAGAAAGGGTGACCCCACAAGGGATAACAGTGGAGATAAGCTGTCCTAGACCCTGGATAGCTTAAACCCGATATACGCGGAACCCTAAATCTACCCCAGCGTAGGTGCCAAAAGAATTCCCAAAAAATGGAGCATCCGGTGCGAACAGAATCCGTTACTATTCTTAAGTCCTAAACCCCACCTAGATACCCCCCTTCCAAGGTTGTCAGAGCCTAAGCTTTCATGTCGCTCTTTGCAGAATTTGAGGTCATGGGATTTGGGGTTTTGCGACTTCGGGATTGAGGCTTGAGGGAATTTGGGGTTTAGGGTTTAGGGTCTAGGGCTTGAGGGCTTCGGCCTGCGGATTTAGGTGTTAGGGCATTTAGCACATGGGCCCCACACAGGGACTCCAGGAGGAAATGGGACTTGCACAGGAATTCTGGGCGCTCCTACTCAGGGTTCTGTAACTCTACAGTGAACCTGTTGATAAGCTCCCATCAACAGAAGCCTAAACCCTAACCCTAAGCCCTAAACGTCTGACCTCAGAAACCTACATACTCAGCCCTCATTTGCCCACATCCCTTGTCAAGGAGCCTTAGCCCGGTGGGGCTTACGCATTTGGTTTAGGATGTAGGGTTTGGGTTTAGGATCTAGGGTTTAAGTATGGGGTTTTAAGGTACGTATGGAGTTTAGAACTTAGGGCGTGCGCTTAGGATGTAAGGTATACAGCCCGCTAAACTTTAAGACTCGACGTTCCCGCATCGGCAGAAGCCCCAAGCAGCACGTATACCAACAAGTTGAGTAGCCGCAGTGCTCCAGGGCTGTTGGGTTTCAGGTTGGTTTCCTAGGTTGGCCCCTAAAACCCCTTGAAAAAAATGAGCATGTATGGTCCCCTATTAAAGCCATTAGGGAAAACATGAAATATCCCAGGGGCCTACCCAGATTCTAGTCCAACACAAAACAAACACAGGGGCTTTTGAAACTTCCCAAGACTATTGGCGTGTCTTGAAACCCTGTCAAAAATCCTAGCTTTAGCTGCTGATTCCCTCAGCTGAAAACAGAAAACACACAGCTTCAGGACACTGCTAGAGCAAAGACGCGTCCAAACCCTTCGAACTCAGCACCAGGCATGCTCTGGGTATAGATCAGCTGCGCATACCTTTGCGTTTCTCAAGTGTCTAGGGATTCCTGGGAACCTCAATTCAGATTTCCGTTCTTTCAGAGGCAATTTCTCAAGATCATCCCTCATTATTGCTTAAGGGGAACCATATTTATAGGCGTTTGTGTGTGTATGTAATAATGATGATAATATGGAACAAGTATTCCGTGGGCCCATGTGTATGGTGTGGTGTCAAATGCCATTTGAAGGTTCAAGCTGGGGTCTCATAGCACGGGGTACTGAGGATTAGGGTACGGTGGTTAAAAATATTCAGCACAAGGATTTGAGGCAGTTTGTAAAGTTGTAAAGTTCTTTAAGAACTCACAAAACCAAAATCAGCAGCTAGGCCCAAAACTCAAAACGCTTTCTGGAGTCAGTGAGGTTTAAGGCCCAGGGCTTGAGGCTCCGGGCCCTGCGCCCCGGTGTAGCTCCAACGCTCAAAAGGATCCCTATCAGCTCTGTTGAGAAGCATCCTAAAATCCCTCAACCCTAAACCCTGAACCGCTTTTGAAACTTAAACTGCGACCCGAAAACCTTCAGCCATCTTCATCCTAAACTCTCAGCCCTTAACCCTCAACCCTATAGCCTGAAACATCCATGTACCCATATTTCCTACATATCCCTACTTGGAGGGTCAGCGGCACTGAGTACTATAAGTAGGTTAGGAATGGGGATAATTATGGTGACTATATGGGTTATAGGGGTTATGAACCTACTTACTACGTCCCCCTGACCATCAAGTATGAAACCCTGTATGTCACCCCCATAATCACCAAATCCTACGGGCCCCAACTCCCATGCCAGGGCCGCTGCAGCCGCCGTCCCTCCGCATCCGAGCTGACCTGGGATTTTCCAAGGTTTAAGGTTGAAAAGTAGTTGGAATAGGGATACTGTATACTTTAATCTAGACACCAAAATAGACCCCAAAATACTATGTACTACAGTATGGTAAGACCCCGAAAGAAGGGACCCCTAATTCTTGCAAACTCCCAGTTGGAGTTTAGGTTCAGGGCTTCAGGTTGAGGATTTAGGGCCTGGGGTTGGAGGCGATTGTGACAGAAATACCGGGGGCCCCGCTTCCTACTTTGCGAAACAGCAGCCTCATTGCAAAGATGCGGGTCGGGGGTTTCAAGCACTTAGAGCTTGGAGGTTTAGATGTGTTCGGCTCTCTGGGGTGTTGAGGGCTTTGGGGCTGTGACGGGTTTCGTAGCCCGAGGGATTAGGAATTTGTGGCTGTAGTACTCAGGGCAGGGTTTGGCATGCTGCTTTTGAAACCAGCTGAGCTATAATCTAAGCTCCCCAGACCCCCTAAAGGATCCAAAAATGGATCCCCCCAGATATGAACCCGTGACTACATTGGGGAAACTAGCGAATTCTTAGGGCGTTCCATCTTTGGATCCTTTAGGGGTCTGGATCCTAGTATCCCCCTTAATAACTTCCTATGATGGGGTTTAGGGTTTAAGGTCTGAACTCCTAGTATCCCCCTTTAATAAGCCCTAGTATGGTCCCCTATACAATCCCCTACAGAACCCCCTTTAAGGAGTTTAGACTATAGCTCATCTGAGGGCTCCAGAAGGCATCGGCGAAAAGACGGAGCCCCATCTTAAGATGCTCTGGGTTTAGGGTAAGCACAGACCCGTACATACCATAATCCTTCTTAACCCAGACCCATGATTAATGATCCCTTCCCCATTATAGGGATTATTATAATAGGGATCCTGACATTACGACCCTTAAAAGGAAGGGGTTTCTTAATCATGGGTCTACATTTTGCATACTCCAAACCATACCCTTGATTTTGTGAACCCCATATCAGGGTATACGGTCTCCTTGCGGATCCCTCAAGAAAGGATTATGGTATCGGATTACGGTTTAGGTTTCCCAAAACTAGTGGTACCTCTTTGCCGGCCCCCATGATGAGGATTATGCTATGTTCGGGTCCATATTGGGTCCACTATTTTAGGGCAATGACCCTAGCTTCTCGAGCCGATACCTAATTCCAATGAACTCTCGCGAACCTCTGCGAGGACCCCACTGTCGACTGGGCCATAATTCAAGGCTTCAAGGGTTTTATGGCGTGAGGGTTCAGGGTGTAAGGGTTTAAGGGTTTAAGGGTACAAAATCCAGACAACCCTAAAACGTGAAAAAATCTCAGGTCTCTGGCATTCGCCCCATCTTCGGGAAGAACCTTTGCCAGAGATCGGTTTGGGGTTTTAGACTTGTTTCCCTAAACCCTAAACCCTAAACCTTATGTTCCTATCAGGGATCAAAACTCAAAGACTAGAGATGGGTACGCTTAGGTTTGCGAGGTTAAGGTTTGGGATTCGGGGATTTAAGGGTTTAGGTGTTTAGGGTTTAGGATTTAGGGGCTTAGGGGTTTAGGACTTAGGATTTGGGGGTTAAGGATTTAGGATTTAGGATTTAGGGGTTTAGGGTTAAGGGTCTTGGCGTGAAAGGTTTGGGGTTCAGGGTCTAAGGCTTAAGGTCGAAGATACAGGGTCTAGGGCTTTGGGTTTAGGGTCAAGGGATTGATCGTGTAAGGTCGATAGAAATGGTTTAGAACAAAGCCCTAAGGCGAGAAAAGCTTAGTTGAAGGTTTGGAAGGGAGGATTGGAACCCTTTACTCTAACTGTGTCAAGGGCTAGGTCTGGTTAAGATCTTATAATGACTTAGGTTCTCAATACATAAACTGCTACTTCTTCTTCTACTACCATCAGTACCACTACGTGGCATCTATGGAATGTTCTCCGACAAGGGTGACTTTGGCAAGGGAAAAGTGGCACGTGCTGCCCAGCCCCCGACCTCACGCCCCCAACGAACGGTATGGTGCAGTGGGGGTGCTTTCTCCCAAAGCTGTTAGCAATACTTTTGTTGAAACATTCAGACCTTCTCCCTGCCCACATGGTGTGGGTGGTGGTCGTACTTCAATAACTGACATGATTCCTGCCCCCCAATGGCCTTGCATAAGGTCCCATAGATGCCAGCATTCGGGTAATTGGCACCTTGCAGCACCACTGTTCGAAACTCTGAATCCCTCTACATCCCAACAATATCCTAAAACACCTAATAGATCGCCTTTGCCCTCTACACGCCCTTCCTTTCTTGGCCGATGAGAACGCTGAAGTGGACCCACTCCCCTGCAAGCACCTGCAACACAAGACGACTAAGCCCCCAAACCCTCAACCCGGAAGCCTAAGTCCCCTGTAAGTAGATAGAATATGGCTGTGGGTATATTATCATAAGATCCCCGTACACCTCATATTCTATCTACTTAAGGGGGACTATAAGTCCTAAACCCAAAGCCCTAAATATGTTCTATGTAGCAATAGGACGGGTTCAGGGGAAGCCTTCCTGATTCCGAGCTGCGCCGTAAAGTCACCTTCTAATGAAACTGAGGAGGTAGATGACCCCAATATATGCCCCAAAATACTAGTGTCCTCCCCATACTACTGTAAACCCTTCCAGCCGAAACCCTTCAAAATCTAAGTCCTTAAAATCCTAAAGTCTAAACCCCTTATCCCTTAACCCTAAACCTCAAGCCCTAAACCCTTAACCCTAAATCCCTTATCCCTTAACCTGAACCCCCAACCCCTTTGGGCCTCTACCAGCTCTGCTATGTCCGGGATCTTGTCACTCTCTAGGAGCCTGGGGCGGCGAGTCTGCTAGGATAAGGGTTTAGTTATGAAAGGGTTTAGGTGTTAAAGGGTTAGGGTTTGGGTATGAAAGGTTTAGGGTTTAGCTATGAAAGGTTTAGGGTTTAGGTATTAAAGGTGTAGGATTTAGGTATTAAAGGTTTAGGGTTTAGGTATTAAAGGTTTAGAGTTTAGGGTTTAGGGTTCGGAGTTTAGGAATTGGGGTTCAGGGCTTAGGATTTAGGGTTTGGGGTTGAGGGCTCAGAGTTTAAGATTTAGGGTTTAGGGCCGTTTAGGGCTTAGGGTTTAGGGCTTAGGTCTGAGGGTTAAGGGCTTAAGCGCCGGGATAGGGGTTTGCCAACAAGCTGTCTTAGGGCAATGGAGACTAATATAATGTCAGTACAGGGAATCGAAAAGACAATGGAAAGTACTTCACCCCTTAACCTAAACCCTTAAACCGCGTTAGAGATTAGGATCCTTTGTGCTCACGGCTGCATGCCTAAGGATTTCAGACTTTAGGGTTTCAAGGGGTTAGATGTTTAAGGGTTTGGGCTTTAAGGGTTTAGGGCCTGGGGCTTAGGGGTTCAAGGGCGTAAGGTTCAGGGATGAGGCTGGCTGCAGTTGTTTGGGTGGGTTTACAGGGATACCTGCAGGCTTGCGGGCTTCCATAGGTGAAGTCCTGTTCATAGTGTAGGTCATAACTCCGCCTTGAAAAAAGCTTCTGCAGACCTTGTAGCCAGTTATCTACTCTAAAGAGTCATCATGGCAGTTACTCCGAAAACCCGCAGACCTTAGGTTTGGGGGTTAGGGTTTAGGGTCTGTTCTATGGACAAAAACACTGCTTCCACGAAAAGTCCTGCCGTGATGACTCGGCTCAAACCATGCACTCGCTGAAAAGGAAGGGGCTGAACAAATCTTAGTAAGATTACAAAGAATAATGTGAATGCAAATAATAGCAAAAGTAATAGTAAGCATAATAGTAATAGCAATACCGTTGTAATAGTCAGAATAACAGCAAGAGTAAAAATGAAGAGCAGTAGCAATAGCACTAGCCATAGCAGGAATAGCTAAAATATTAATAACAAGAGAAAAGACAATGAAACCCAGACCCTTGTACCTTAAAAGCCTGACGTGGCTGAGGCAGTTCGGCCTATTCTAGGGCTACTGCGAAACCTCAAATTGTGCTGGCAAAGAGCCATCCCCCTGGTTCAGGGTTTAAGATTTAGGGTTTAAGGTTTGGGGTTTAGAGTTATTACCCGAAACCCTAAACCCTGTTAGAGTTTAGGCCGGCCCTGTGAATTCCCAAAGCCTCACTCCGATACAACTGACCCCGGTAGGCCCAGAACACTCCAGCTAAACCCTGACGCCTGCACGCTTAATCCCTAAACCCTCAAAATCATCCCCAAATCCTGAACCCAAGTACGTAAACCCTAAACCCCAAAGCCTAACCCAAACCCTAAACCCTAAGCCCTAAACCGTAAACCCTGAATCCCAAACCGAGGAGGCAGGGGCCGCCTTCGCCGAGCATTGGGACCTTCGCGCTCACCCAGCGCCAGGAGGAAGGCTTCCCGCCTTGCACAGGAGCCATAGTCTAAACCGATTTAGGGTTTAGGGTTTAGGGTCTAAACTCCTATTATCCCCCTTAATATCGGGGTTAATCTGGGGTTACATTGGGATATTTATCCCCCAAGGATGGAGAATCAAATGGAGAAGAAAATGGAAAATGAAATGGAAAGTGAGATTATATAGGGGAGTATAATGATTATAGTCTAAACTCCTATTATCCCCCTTAGTAAACACCTATAATAGTCCCCTATATTCTCCCCCATACTACCCCCCCTTTTAAGGAATTTAGATTATAGCTCAAACAGAATGAAGTTGGGAAAAGGAAAGAGCAGGGTTGAGGTGTGAGGCTTTAGGGCTTAGGATATAGGGTTTAGGATATAGGGTTTAGGGGTTTAGGGTATAGGGTTTAGGGTAAAGGGTTTAAACACTAAGCCCTAAACCTTCGACCACGAACCCTTAACTGTCTGGGGATCTCTGGGTTCCAGGTTTCTGGAGGGCTCGGGCGCCTCCAGAATAGGGGAGCCCGGACACACGGTTTAGGGTGTAGGGTTTAGGGTTTAGGGTGTTAGATCGCATAGTCTTCATACCTACTGAGAAGATCGACTTGGGGGAAAATAGCCAAGACCTCCTGCCAAACCCACACTTTGCCCCCAAAGCCAGAACACAGCGACCCACACAGGGCCGTTTTCAGGGAAGTCTGTCTTGCCAAATCTCACTCCCGCAGAGCAGCTTGCCCTACTGGGTTGCTGTTCAGGAACTTAAAATTAAGTTACCATAATGGGTATATATAGGGATAATGGAAAAGAAAATGGAAACTACTATAATGGGGTTATATAGGGTTCAGGGTTTAGGGTTGAAGTTACCATAATGGGTATATATAGTAAATAATAGGGTTTCCCCAATATAGTAACTTAATTTAAGTTCCTTAACAGCAACCCAGCCTAAGCTGTGCTCCAGCCTGATTTCCCCGTGGCTACTCCTCTCGCTATTGCCATTGCGAATGCCACCGCTACTGACGAGAAGACTTTCTTGCTACGCTTTCAACAACAGCTGAGTTGTAGGCCCGGGGCAATGTGTTCGGTTTGGGCATCTGGGTCGCAGAATTTGGGGCTGTGGGGCTTATGTGTGTGGGGCTTTCCAGTGCTGAGATCTCTCAAATTGAAAGAGCTCCCAGTCTGGAAGAATGTAAACTTCAAACCTGCAGATTACAAGAAGTCCACTAGCAGGGATAGCTGATAAACAAGGGGAAGAGCTTGGCATGATCAGAAGGACCCTTAGCTTCGGAAAGGACCCTTGTCGATCGAAGTACATAAAGGCATCAGTTGCCAAATATCCTGTATAGAGCAACCTAAGTATCTCTACGTGACCCCCCCGCGGTGATCTCTGCGCTACTCATTCTGATCCCTCTGTCTGTAGGAGCGCGCTGCTTCGGCTCCCCATGGAACAAAGGCCAGTGAATATCAACAAAGGCTTAGATCTGCGTCCTATGCCCTGAGCCCTAGATACCCCAAAGCACAACAAGGGAAAATGTCTAGACATGCACACCTACTACCTTTATCTCATGAATTTGCCAGAATCCTAACCCTGGCCTGAAAGGGGAGGGACGTGGTAAGTAGTTAATCATGGGGACAACTGGAGTTACTCGTTATCGGCTACAGGGGATAGAAGTATAGTCCCCCTTAAGTAGATAGAATATGGGGTATATGGGGATCTTATTATAATATATCTACTTGAGGGGGACTATAAGTATGCATACTAAATTCCTGAACCCCAAATTCTCCTGATCCTTCACACAAGGTGATCGGCCTGAGCATGGCGTCTCCATCCGCGCGGATGAAGGTGGAGAAGTCGAACTCCACTGAGGGAATCCTTCAACAAAGGGGTTGTTCAAGAAACTAGAATAATACTAGTACTAATTTTTTTTAAAAAAAAAAAAAAGTAATAATAAGGTTGGAACTGCAAGGCAACTTGCAACTCGAGCCCTGCATGCAGCTACCCCTAACTTTTTCAAAGTTCACTTCGACCAGGTGTCTGGAAAACAAACCAGGATCTGATCTCTCCTCCCCCACGCCCTGGCCCTGACCCTCATTCTCGAGGGCGAGACCTCCACTCTGCCCAGCAGCACAGGTGTTGAGGTTGGCACACGCTAGGGTCGACAAAAATGCGCCCTCTCGCGTCCCAAAAAACTAAGGAAAGGAGCGGAACCCCTGTACGGAAACCCAATACAAACGCCTGTCCTGAACATGGCCGCTACCAGAGCAATGACGATGATGGTCATGATCCTGGGCAGCCGCCAAGTGCACCAAAACCCTAGGACTTATGTAGGGATTCTATAAGGATTCTTTGGGGATTCCAAGGATCCTATACCTGGGTTGCTGGTAAGGAACTTAAACTAAGTTACTATATTGGGGAAACCCTATTATTTACTATATGTACACACTATGGTAACTCAATTTGAGTTCCTTAACAGCAACCCAGATAATGGGGATCCCATATCCTAAATTCCAAGGATGGCTGCTGTCAAGTCTGGATCTCTGGGTTTAGGGTTTAGGGTCTTTGAGCTCTCAACACGAGCTCGGAAGCAAGAGAAGTGCCGAAACATGACCCTTTTAATCTCTCTGGCGTTGGGCACCCCTAAACAAACCCCAAACCCTGAACCCTAAATGCTGTGTTCCCTTATCTTAGCCCACATTACCCTAGGAAGAAAAAAGGATCCTTTCTTACATAAATATAAGGAATCCCATGCCCCAAAACAAGTAATTATGAAGGAACCCTAACATTGATCCAGACTGCCACATCAAGAACTCTCAGCTGCATCTACAGATAAACCATGGAATCTTGCGTTTGCAACCTGGTTTAGTCAGGCCTGCTTGGCTTTTGAAGAGTGGCAACAGCAATGAAGCCAGAGATCAAGGGATCTTGCTTAGGTAGACCCTCCACCCTGTAATTGTGGTAAAATAGGAGTACAAGAGGACCCTGATGTGCCCACCAACCCTTATAATTAGTCACCAGTACTGGGCGGGGGCCCATCTCTTATATGTTCCTACTTTCTATTACAGGGTGGGGGGGTCTACCTAAAATTATCCGAAGTACCATCCGCCATCTTCAGCAGCAATCTGAGCCGTTTCCAAGTGCTCTGTCCGTACCAAATAGTCTGGGTGGCAACACAGTGGTCAAACGGCTGGAAAACAATCCATATGTGGGTACCCAAGGCTCTACATGCGGAAGAGTAATCATAGTGATGATAATAATAGTAGTAATAAAGAGTTGTAATAAGTAATAACTAATAGTCAGAACAAGAATGTTGCGAATTACAATATTTGGAAGATGAATAGGAATAAGAATAGGCAAATTAAAAATAATGGTTATGAAAATGATAATGATGAAATTGGCCCGTATCACCTGTGTTTTGCTTCGTTGAAACTCATGTGCCAGAGACTTCTTCGAACCTAAACCCTACAAACCAAAACTATAGTGGGCCCCTGCATAACCTCACTGGTTCTCGGTAGAGAATAGGGGGATATACTATAAAGGGAACATATGGGTTATATTCGGTTATATATAGGGATTGAATTTTTTCTTCCCTACTAAGAACCAGTAAGTATATTGGGCCTCCGCATAACAGAGTATGCAGAATAGCAAAGACACCAAGATGGAGAAAACTTCCGGAAATCGCCTAAGGCTTCAAGGATTCCACAGTTACCTGTCACGACGACATGTACCTGGTACCTCTTCTCTCTTCTGGTTTGTAGAGAATGGGTGATCGGAATGGTAGGGGGTTATACAAATGACTGTATAGATCCACTCCCTCATGCTCTACTAGTCACCAAGACTGTAACCATGAACCCTAAAAATGTACTTGCTTCCATTTTCTTTTCCATTCCCTCACCCTTGCAAGCACCAGCTAGTCAACAGATGCTTTTCTTGGATGCCCTGCAGCATGATACATCTTGGTCTTCGCTCCACCTGCGCAGCAAGGATATAGCTTAGGATTTAGCTTCCGTAAATGTAAGGCCCTAACATACACCCCCAATTTTCCTACTGGCTGGTAGCAGAGAATAAGGGAAAACAATCCTTATAAAATCCCTATATATCAAGTTCCCATATTCCCTTCGAACCCCCACAGTAAATTTCGTATCTAGGGTCTAGGGCTCTAAGCCCGCCATGCGCTGACGAGTGTTCAGTTGTCGAGCTAAACAGAGAAGGCGCAATTTAAGAGATTTAGGGCTTAGGGTTCTCGGGCTTAGGGTCCCCAAAAAAAGAAACCTGCAGGCACCCCAGAAATCCTTAGAGATTTGAAAAACGTAATAGGGGTTCATGCTAGGGATTCTGAAAGAAAAATTTCTAGAAAACCTCTATATAGGCTTGTTCAAGCCCTATGGTAGCAAATAGAATCGTTCTAGCAAACATACCGATGAGTCAAATCATCTTGTATACGAAGCACCCAGATAGAAAACCCAACAGGCATGTGCCACGAATAGGTCTGGTCTCTCACACCCTCCCCGCCGCAAGAATTTGACGATCCTTCGTGTGCATGCACCCCGGAAAAGAGCACAAACAAACAAACAAAAAAATCAGCAGGGACGCAGGCAGACTTGTCTCAACTTCGAATTTTTACTTGGGTTTTTCTTGCTAGCCAAGATTGAGAGAACTTCACAGTCCGAAATGGGGCCTTTCCGGATTACGTTCTGTACACGCCACATCTTAAATGTGAGGTCGAGTGAGGTCGGGTGAGGTCCTTCCAAATTTGATCAGCCTTAGTCGATGGGCCGTTTTGGGTACCCAGTAAAATACAACACCTACTTCGCGCCGTGTTCACATGTGGTACCCTGATTCCGAACCGGATAAGATGGAGTTTTAGGAGAGTTAAAAATCTAAGGGAGAGAGCTTGGAATTTGTAGGGATGCCCCGCCGAACACCGAACTCCAAACAAAAACACGCATCGCTTTCTAGAAAGCTCTGCACGTTAGCTTGCATAAACATTGTGCCAGTTGGAAAGCAGATGCCAGCGCTTACTTGGCGGGTCAGCGGGTTAGTAAGGAGGTTGATATCCCCTATACATAACCCATATAGTACCCCTAGTATCCCCCATTATTAATCTACTTATTCCGGCCCCTGACCCCAAACCCTAAACCCTAAACAATAAACCCTGAAAAATATGGTAGTTTCCATTTTTGCCATTGTAAATAAGTCTCACTGACTCTCCAAGTACTATCGCTTCATGATCCCTGCTGACGATGCACAAAGCACTCGAAAGCCGCTGCTGACTGTTGGTTTGTAGGGAATACGGGAGTATAATCCCTACATAATATATTCCCTTGTTCCCTCCTAACCCCCAAACACGTTTGTGGAAGTAACAGAATCGCCCTCAAACCCCGCGTATTTTACTTAAACAGGGGACGTCCATACCCTGTGCCAGAAATCCTGCCTTGCAAGCCAACATGCCAAGCCCTGCCCTCCGTGGGAAATGCCATGCAATCCAAAAAATGTCTATGAACTAGTGCCGTTCCTGTACATTGGGGCCACATGGGGCTTGAGGTTAGGTTGGCTTTAGGGTTTTGAGCTTAGGGTGTCGGGTTCAGGGTGGTCGTTTCTCCCCGTTTAAACCACTTCATGAGGGGTTAATATTGCCAAGCCACTTGGCTCGGGGGACCGTGTTCAATAAAATAAAAACGCGTTTATCGTGCTTAAAGTGGGTTTATATAAGGCTAGTATAGGGCTAACATTGGGTTTGTATAGGGCGGGTATTAAGCTTGTGTAGGGTTTGTATAGGGTTTACTAAAATTTGTATAAGGTTGGATGTGGTGTAGGGATATTCCTCCAATACTGGAGAATCAAATTGAAAGTGAATTGGAAGCTACTACACATGCAACAGAGATCATGTCTCCGGATATTGTGATGCTTCCTCCCCTGCTTTAAACATGCTTCAACACACAGGTCCCCATACCTCCCTCGGATCTCTTAGGGTTCACGTTTTGGTGTTTCTAAGCCTCGAATTTGGAGACCTACCCCAAACAGCCGACGGTAATCCCTAACTGCCCAAAACCTCAACCTGTCACACCCCGCTAAGACCCGGTGGACCCTGAACCCTTAGCTGCTAAGAAAAAATACTGGTCCAACCCCGACATGCGGGCCCTGCGACTATCATATGATTCCATAATCTAAACTTTTGGTATCCCCTTAATAACCCCTACAGTACTCCCCTGTATGGCTTCCTAGCTAACCCCTTTTCAAGGAGTTTAGACTATAGCTCAGATGATTCCTTTAGAATCCTCACTCTGAGGATTCACTGCTTTCTGGTGGTTTTCGTTTAGGGTTTAAGGGTTAAGGGTTTAGGGGTTTAGGGTTTTGGGGTTTAGGGTTTAGGGTTTAGGGGTTTAGGGTTTGGGTCTTTGTGTCGAAGCTGGGGATTGGCGAAAACTTCCCAGTCTCGACTTTCAAACTCTCAACCACGGGGCTGCCTTAGACCCTAAACCCTAAATCCTAGACCCGAAATAGCAGTTTCCATTCTGTTTTCCATTATCCCAATATAACCCCTATAAGCCCCCGATATCCATAAACTCTAAACCCCAATATCCCTAATCCCTACAACATATCCACCTCCCGTTTTTGAACACCCGCACCTGGCGGCTGTAGGACATGACCAACCGATAAAACGAGCCATTGGCCATCCTCACCGCAAGTGGAGGGTTTAGATTTTAGGGGTGTTGGGTTTGGGACTTTAAGGTGTTTGGGTTTGGGGTCAAGGTTTAGGATACTGGAAAAGAAAATGGAAACTAGTATATTGTAATAGGGTATATATTGGGGTTTAGGGTTTTGGGTTTATGGTTTAGGGTTGGGGGCTTGGGGTTTAGGATTTCAGGTTAGGGTTTAGGTTGCCCTATGTGGCTAAACATTAAATGCAAAAAGACAATGGAAACTAGGACCGCGTGGCAAGGACCACTCTGTATGATTTCAGGACTTTGCTTTTGTGGAATACAATCGAAAGCTGGCTTATGATATATTGGAAGTCTTTACGTAATATTAGGGGGATGGGTGGGGGTTTAATTTTATGGGGAAAGGATTAGAAAAAAGGAAGCCTGTCGGGCTTCTACTAGGACAATGTACTCATGCCTGTTGAAGTGGAGATGGAAAGGGAAAATGTGATGACTATATTGACTGCTTTGGGGTGGGGCAATTTCCGCAACAACTCCTGCAGAAATCGTAGCAGCCCTGTCAACTTCCCTGCTTGTAGTCACACCTAATATCACTGTTTAGGGTTAGGTGACAGGGTTACTCAATCTGAATACGTAAAAAAATAATGAACGGCAACGCTAAGGGAGATGAATAGTATGAGAATAATATCCTGCACCCATAGCCAGTAACCAGTCATGCAAGCTGCTGTCAAAATGGCGGCCCCTTGTCGCGTTCTCCGTATGATACGCCCCTAATATTGGGAATACCCCAAAAAATCCATAATGTTGCCACAATCCCTGTAAACCTCTATATTGCGAGTTTCCATTGTGTTTTCCATTTTCTTTACCATTTGACTCTCCATTATTCTGAGGGCCTCCCATATCTTGCACCATAGCATGTAACCCAGTCAACCCTGCTGCATTTTGCTGCCTGCACTTGGCTCGTTAAATCAGCTGCCTGAAACAATGGGTCCGGCCCGGGAAAAGAAGGGAGATTACGGCCCAGAATTCCTAACCTTATACCCCAAACCCTGAACCCTAAACGCCCAAACCCTAAACGGTTCGTCGTATTTGAGGCTCAGGGTTTAGAAGCCTGGTCTCTTCTAGCAGCGCTTCTGTTGACTCTGCTCTAGTTACAGTAGTTGTCTCCGGATGGGTTCGGGCTTGGGGCTTGGGGTTTACATCTGACTCTGCTGCAATTCGATTGCCCCGGCATGCTCTGATTACAAGTGCCCTGGATAAGAGCTGCCAACAAATCAAAATCACAAAGCATCATTAGCCCAGACCTTCATGTAGTGTATCTTCCAAATACTTGTCATACCTGGCCACGATCAGAAGACGACTAACCCGTAAGCCCTAAACCCCGTAAACCCTAAACCCTACAGTAAATTCCC